>JAQPZY010001693.1:3092500-3295000 GCA_029931535.1 Margaritifera margaritifera | reverse complement strand
GGTCACTATTGTCACTTCATAACTGTTGGATAAACATAGGCTGGGTTTAACTTAAGACACAACGTAAACCTTGACAATTGTTCTATGGACCTTTTAGCATATGGAAGTTGTGGTGAACATGGCACAGATTGTACTTTCATGTCCACAGAAAACTCGTTTTTCTAGTTCTTATCCTATCAGAATGAATGCATGAATTAAGTAATCAATGAATCCATCCATCCATGCGTATGACACATATATAGACATAACAAGTGATTATGATAACAGGAAAAAGCTAAGAACTTGCACTAAAACACATTAACACATTTTTGATTCACTTATATGCACATATGAAAATGAGGATAAGAGACAAACGTGAAACAGTATAAATTCAATAGTAAAGAAAGTGATTACAGGAAAGAAAATAATGGGATCTCATCTTGGAAAAGAAAATTAAAGAATATGGAATTACAGGGAATATTTCTTTCTTTCCTTCCTTCTTTCAACTAATTCACTCACATTTGTGGCAATATTGACGCATATTCCCTTTCGGGAATAATTGTGTGACCCTTTAAAGGGCCGTTGTGTGATTGTGGCAGAGAAAACTGCTTGTTTTGCAGGTGGTTGCTTCTTTTTCTTGGGCAGAAGAAGAGACTGGATATTAGGTAACACACCACCCTGAGCAATGGTCACTCCGGATAGGAGCTTGTTCAATTTCTCGTCATTGCTGGATAGCCAACTGCAGGTGACGGGGAATGATTCTGGTCTTTTTGTTGTCACGGGCTGCGTTACCGGCCGACTCCAAGACTTCAGCAGCCAAGTACTCCAGAACGGCAGCCAAGTAAACGGGGGCACCAGCACCAACTCGCTCGGCATAATTTCCCTTCCGGAACAAACGGTGGATACTCCCCACGGGGAACTGAAGTCCGACACGGGATGATTGGCCTTACGCATTTCCTTGACTTTGATAGGCCTATGATCTGTTCTGGACCAAAGGACTAATTGCGAAAATAAAACATTATGGGATAACATGCCGCATACACAAATGGATATCGAATTTCTTGTCAGGTCGAAAGATTCAGACCAGAGTGGGAAACAGTAACTCGGAAATAATCGAGGTGGGAAACGGTGCCCCTCAAGGTAGCGTATTAAGTCCCACGCTGTTCAACATAATGATAAACGACCTAGATCGATCAGTCGATTCCACTTGTCTGGGCCTATCGCAGTTTGCTGATGACAGCGGAATCTGGAAAGCGGGAAACCCCTCCAGTGCAGCTGTGGTCAGACGACGGCAGGTGGGACTGGATATAATTGGTCAGTGGGCCGATTGGTGGGGCTTCAAACTATCCCCAGGTAAAACAGTAGGGGTAATATTTACACCAAAAACAAACATAAAGAAACAACTACCAAATCTACACTTAAATTGCATGGAGGTAAACTTTGAAAAGGTGTCTAGATTCCTAGGGATGCTATTCGATGAGCACTAACGTGGAGCAATCACATAGCAGAGCTAGTAAGACGATGTGGGCAAGATTGGAACCTTTTGAGGAACCTCAAGGGCACCAATTGGGGAACAGATCAGACCACACTTCTTACTCTATATAGGAACCTCATTCATTCCAAAATCGACTATGGATGCCAAGTATACGCATCGGCAAACCCTAATGTTCTTAAGAACTGGATCGTATCCAATACCAAGCTTTTGTTATCTGCACCGGCGCTCTCGGTAGCACATCTAGGGAATAATGTAGAATTTTAACCGGGGAACCTCCCATCAATCTACAACGGGAGGAGTTACTCCTGAGGTATGCGACCAGGATCTCAATACATGACAAGTCGCACCTTAGAAAGATGCAATAAGCCCTTCGGACACAAACTGTGCAGAAATTTACCAGGAGGTAAAAAAAATCCATGACTTATAAAGGGAATTAAACATTCGCAATATACAGGCTGAGATTACAAACTATCCTGATCCGGTTCCATGGAGCTGTAAAATACCAAAAATAAACCTAAATGCACTCACATATAAAAATAAACATGAACAACCAATAGGAATAAGGGCTAAAATCCTCTCTGAGATAGAAAGTAGGTAGAAGGGGTACATCCAAATATACACGGATAGATATAAATCCTCAGACCAGGACGCAATGCAGCAGCAGCGGTGATCCCAGAGAAAAACACCACGCTGGGGGCGAGGCTACCAGATGACTGCTCTATTTACACGGTGGAATTCTGGGCTATCTTCCAAGCGATTCAATGGATACAAACTAGCCAAACACCTAAAGCAGTCACAATAAGCGACTCCCTCCGTGTGCTGCGAACTCTGGAATCAGGTAACTCAACCTACCGAGAAAACATGATTAGAAAAGTCTACTTAAGACTGAAAAACCTGGACCAAAATAACCATGCTATAGAATTCATGTGGGTACTCTCCCATATCAATATCCCTGGAAATGAAAGGGCAGACAAAGAAGCCAAAAATAAGCTTAATGATCCAGTAACCTGGACTACAGCATCTATGAGATCTACAGCATGATGGCTGGCCTCTCTTTATTCCAAGATAACGTGCCGCTCCACGTGCACGGCGGGTTGGCTTCTGCTAGCACACTCACATAGGTCGTCTCGCTGGCTACTGGTGTTCCGTCCTTCTCCCTCCATGGCTGGCAGCTGACTTACTGATGGCAACCTTGTCTTGTCGGCTGACTGATGCCGAATCATCTTGTAGCTCCGCGTTTATACCCCTGAGTGGGGTTGAAATGCACAGGAGCATTGACCAATCTGAAGGGATCATCTAATGAGAATGCTTGTTACATAATAGATTCAGAACAGTATGCTTTCAATCACGTCCGCGTGAAAGATGCAAATATTTCCGTATTAAATAAAGAAGCAAAAACACGGGACAAACCTATTAATACCTTTATGTACTTGTTTATTTATTTACGTTTTTACCTTGCATTCAAGAACGGTTCTGTTTGGTACTGCCTGTACAGAGTAAGACTTGTAACGGCTTTTGAACAATATCTAATGTTGTTTATGTTGTAACCTTCTTGTACATGTATATTAGAATGTGCTTTGCGTGTAATACAGATAAAGGGTACAATCGTTTCTTGAAAAGTATGTCAAGCTTTGAAAACTGTATCTTTTCTAAAGATATGTATGGCCCTGAAAAGGGCGGTTATTATTTATTTTTTTTTTTTTTTTTTTTTTTTTTTTTTTAAACTGAAGATTTACTTGCCGCTGGTGTACTTGATTATGTTGGTGTACTTGGTTCATTTGCTTACGGGGTGCTTAGCAAGTTCACCTGGCAAGAGAAGACGGACAGCTGTCTGGTTTTCTATGCTAGTGATTGTAGAGCCCGTGTTTTAGTGTGCCAGTCTTGAAGATTCGGCAGCGATTTTCTCGAAGATATCGTTCACAAAGCTGCACCTGTTTTTAAACTTTATAGATGCAGATTCCTTAGCGTTCCCTCCTCCTCTTCTTTTTGTCCCCATTTCGCTGGGCCTTAGCTTTAGTGGCGGCCTTCTTGGCGCCTTTACTTCCTGCGTCTTGCTTGGGCGTGATCCTTTGATATTAAAATCCAAAAAGTGAATAGTTACAATGCTGCTGATTTTTGTATTAAAGTCGCTTGTCGTCAACTGACATGTGCGACTGCTTTATGCTGTGTGCTTTTGCACACTATTTAATATTTGCGATTAACTGCGTAATATTAATGCCACCCAAGCAAGCCGCAGGAAGAAAGGCGCCAAAAAGGCCGACACCCGGTCATCCGCCCAGGATGGTGGGGTGTGGGGAGGAAACCCCGCGGAATCCACATCCACAAAGTCCCAGGTCAAGCGCCTTGCTAGCATCCTTCGAGCCTTCTGTCCGCCTCCTACCGCCTTCCAGTTCTAACTTTGTTGAATTATGTTAAATTTATGCCCAGTTGTCTATTTTTGTGGGCGGTCCCTATCCTATCGCCGTAAAATGCGGTAGTCACATTCCCGAATTAAATGAACATGAGTTGTGAATTTTCTTATCATGTAGTTTGATTAGTTTTGTGTACTGAGCGTACTTACTTTTTTTTCGAAAAGGTACCAAAGATGTTGGCTCAGAGTAGCCGCGTGACTTTTGTGATCTTAATCCGGGTTTCGCGACGCCGTTAGCTTTAATTCACCAGCATGCCAATCAGCCTTTGCTTTTCAGGGCCGTACATTTTTCACCTGAAGAGGGTTTTCTTGGGTCAAAAATGAAAGCCCTATGTAATAATAAAGTGTGATATATATATATATATATGGGGGAGGTTGTTGTGTGTGTGTGTGCGCGCTATATTGTTGTAACTGTATGCTATATTTTTATATTGTGTATGCCATTGCAAGATGTATGTGACACTTTCTAGCTATGTCGGGTGGGGGTGGGGGTGGCGCTTTTGCTAGATGTATGCCATACTTTCTGGCTATATCGGGTGGGGTAGACGTTTTGCTAGATGTATATCATACTTTCTAGCTATGTCGGGTGGGGTGGGTCTTTCTGCTAGATTTATGTTATACTTTCTAGTTTGGATGTGTGGGGAGTATTTCATTTTGCTAGATGCAGGTAATGCTTTCTAGCTTTGATTTGGTGGTGGTGGTGGTGGTGGGTAGGTTTGTTTTATGAGGACTTTTGCTAGTGTATGTAATACTTCTAGCTATGCCGGGGCTTGAGCTTTGGGCTTTTATTTGGTCTGGCAATTTCTTTTCCTTTTAATCCCTAAGAAGGGCTATTGTTTTTTTCCCTTTTTTGTGCCTTTTTGCCCCCGCTTTCTGTATTTTCCCCCTATTTTTTTTTTTTGGGGGGGGAGGGGGGCTGGTATCTTATCGAAGTACCAGTTCCCACCTTGGCGAGACTGATTTTACCATCCCTCTCCCCCTCGGGTTTGTGTGATTTATGCTTTTCATCTTTTCCCTATGTTAATTATGTGTTTTGACGTTAGTAAATTGACGTATGTAGTCCCTTCATTTCTATTTTTGCTCTTAAGTATTTCCTGAAATGTACTTTGTTCCCCAATTTGTGTTTGTTGCTTTTGTAGCTCTAATCTGTCTTGATCGTAATTGGGGCATGTGTTTATCACATGTTGAAGTATTTCCAGAATCGTGGGAGCAATTGGTGTTTGTTGCTGTTTTTATCTATTTTCCTGCGCATCCTACCAGTAGGGTTCTGCCTGTTTGTATTATATTTATGATAGTTAGATCGTATGGATTTTTGAATTTATTGTTTTTGACTTTTCTATTTACCTTTTTCTGTCTTTGATACAGGTTCTGTTTGTTATCGATTTGTCCCATTGTTCCTGCCGCTTTGATTTGATTTTGTTTCAGATGATGATATTTATTACCGTGACGAAGTAGGCGATATTTTTCCACATAGGTTCGTTAAAATTATTTTTCGCCTCTATGTCTGCTTTTTCGTTGCCCGGAATTAGCACGTGGGAGGGGATCCAAACGAACTCGACTATTTTATTATCTTGCCCTATTTGTTTAAGTAGATATTTGTGTGCTTTAATAGTGAGACTACTACAACTATTTTGGATTATAGTCGCGTATCGCCTTACGGCATTTGCGACTCCTTTATGTTCTATGCTTTTGCATACTTATTAATTTATGCGATGAACCGCTATGAAATGCCACAAAAGCAAGCTGCAGGAAGAAAAGGAGCTTCGAGTGCCCCCATCTTTCCATCTGCAACTGCCTATCGGCTGTCACCTTATTTCGTTTTTGTCACATCTATGCTCCGTTTCCTATTTCCAGTTGGGCTGTCCCTACCCTAACGCCAAAGATGTGAAAGACACATCCGATTCAAATAGTTGTGAATTTACCTACTAATTAGAATTTGATTATTTCGTGTACTATGCGTACTTGTATGTTTTTCGAAAAATTTAACCCATGATTGTGGCTTTCAGTAGCCAATGAATTTTGTGATCTCAATTTGGGTGTCGCCACGCAGTTAGTTTATTCAGCATCATACCAATCAGGGTTTTTTCAGGGCCATAAAGTTTTTGTATGAAGAGGGATTTCGGGGTCAGAATGAAAGCCCAAGGTAAATTTACCCATTTTCATAGCACAATATATTATGTCAAATATTGCCCAGTTATCTATAATCGGGCTATCCTTCTTTGCGGTATGTGCAAGTCTCATAATATCATATTTTGCTAAATTGTGAAATTTTTACGATTCATAGTTTTGAATTTTAGTACTTAGCGTACATGTTGTTAATTAAAGAAAATACCAATCTTAGGCAAAAGTTGCCTTTTAATAATTTTTTTGTGATCTTAATCGGGTATGTATTGGCATTTGTGGCAAAATGCCGAGTTTTCAATTATTACCAATCAGTTAAAAAAAAAAAAAATTGGTTATAAGATCAAAAGGGGTTTTCCGAGCCAAAAGGGAAATCCCATACAGTCAGGCAATTTTTATTAACTTGTCCATGGAGACACATCCTGGGTGGGTCAGGCCCGCTCGAAGGGCTCGTCTCTTTTTACTGCTCAACACTACACTCTTCTGGATTTCAGTATTTGTCTCCAGCTTCCGCTGATCTTTTTCCAACCCTCTTTCCTTCCCGAGTTATACTGTGGGTCCCCTATCCTGCCACAATCGCATGGCTGGCCTCTCTGTTTCAAGATGGCGGGCCTCTCCACGTGCGAGATAGGTTGTCCCGTGCTAGCTTACACCCAAGTTTTGCTGCTATCTCTTGTATGGCCCCTGCGCCCCTGTTGGTAGCTCGCATTTGCTACTCCATTTTTTTTCTGTTATACAGGTAGCGTTGATTGGGATGGGGGGGGGGGTGAGTTGACTGACCTCAATACAGATACATGCTGTACAGTCACACACACACACACACCCAACATTCATCACAGCGGCCCTACTTTCCAACCAGCTGGTTTCCTATCCCGGGTTATACCGGTGGCCCCCTCCCTGCTATCGTTGGATAGCTGGCCTCTCTTTTACAAGATGGCGTGCCTCTACACGTGCACGTCGGGTTGGCTTCTCCCAGCACACTCACAGTGGTCGCATCGCTGGCTACTGGTGTTCCGTCTAGCTCCACGGCTGGCAGCTGACTGAATGCTCTGTAGTAAGACTTGGTCGCGTCGAGTATTTATATAAACACGGGCGGATCGAAATTTCTGAAAACGCGGACTTGATGGAAAACACCCATTTCTTCCATATACCGGATACTTGGTATATTTTCATTTGTGAAATGTACATTCTGTGCATTATCAGTATCTAACGTCTCCTCAGAAATGAAATACGTTTCTTTGCTCATGCATACTCTTTAATATTAACATATGTAGTAGTGTGTCATAACCGTCAACATGTATGATCGCATCCATCCATTTTCGGTCTCCTTCTATTTATTTCGCTTCCTTTTGTTACTTTTCGTGTGAACCGATTTCAGTAAATTAGTAATTCTTATTCGGTTTTAAAAAACCTTTATCTGAGTTGACTAATGGTTTCATAACATGAAACTAGAATGGCAAATTGAAGAGAATTATCTTCTCCAGAGGTTTGTGTGGCCCTAAAAAGGACCGTTTTGGCATGGAATTCGCCGGAAGATTTTTTTATTAACCACCGAATCCGTACAGAGTACGTCCCTGGCGTTTCAAGGCGTACACAATATCCATAACTGTTACGGTTTTCCTCTTGGCGTGCTCGGTGTATGTGACAGCATCACGGATAACGTTCTCTAAGAAAATCTTGAGAACACATCTGGTTTCTTCGTAGATGAGTCCAGAAATTCTCTTCACACCACCTCTACGTGCAAGACGACGGATTGCGGGTTTTGCGATACCCTGGATGTTGTCACTGAGCACCTTCCTGTGACGCCTAGCGCCTCCCTTGCCCAGTCCTTTGCCGTCTTTGCTTCTTCCTGACATTATGACTTCTTTATTTGTAGCCTCCTCTCTGGCCTCCAACTATGTTGAGCTGGATGGACTTCAAGGTAACCCCCCTTTGTGCCGAAATTTGTTTTCAAAAGATTTTATATCTGTATGCCCCCCCCCCCCAGTCTGTTGTTGTGGGTTTTATTCGTAAAAAATCAAAAAGAATTTTGTGACCAAAAAATATTTATTTCATATTGTTTTAGATTAGGGTTTCTCTTTTGTTTTTCTTTTTTGATGAGGGCGTACTTGTTTTGGGTTCCCATTTCCAGTTCCCCTGTTCGTTCCGCCGCCTGGCCTAAAAGTTTTTTTTACTATGACTCGTACTCCCCTCCTCAGGCATTACAGATTAAGGATGGTTTCCATGCCATGTTAAAAAGTCCTATGTATATAGTGATCCTTGCCAGGGATCTATTTCCTCCAGTGTATGTTGTGTGTGTATGCTATAATGCTTTGTAGTGCAATATAATCCGTGTGTTTTTGTATGGAGTGGCTTATTATGGATCAGACTTTTTATTTGGTTTTTACTTACTGTTTATTATAAAATAAAAGAAAAACAAAATATTCCAAAGAATTGTATCATCTTGGTAACATATAGGGGTGAGGTAGGGGGTACAGCATTTTTAGCTTGTGACAGAGAGTTGGATGGACGTCACCCTGGCAACCACTACCACTAGTGGGTGTGATATATTCATCCATCTCCGTCCCAGAGGCCATATTATGCTCCCCCTCCCCCCCCCATCTCTATTAGTTTGTTTTCTAGTCGAAAGACTGGGTATTTATTTCATATTATAGCTTTTTAGTTATTGTTCTCAGATCAACAAAAGGAGGTAGTCAAAAGAAAGAAAAAAAATGAAAAGAAAATGGATGTGTTGTGCGTGTTTTGTGGGAGAATACTCGCAGGTCTTAGTATCATGTTTTTGTTTCTTGTGTGTTTTTGTTTTGTTTATGTTTGTTTATGTTATGCCTTCATTTTTTCAGTAACGCTGGTGTGTCCTAATCACTAGTCCTAAATATAGAATGTTCCGAATAAATTCAAGTAGCCTCGAATGTCCTGATGTGCTAGTAGTCTTGAATGTTCTGATGTGCCTGAATGATGTAATCCAGAATATCTTTGAATGAATTCACATAAATCCCAAAGTCAAATACTAATCCAATATGAGAATGAGCACTTTTGGTAACTCCAATGAATATTTCAAAAAAATAATTCCTCTCTCTGAGTTTCACAACTGTAACACCTGATTACTAAAATAAATTCCTTAATAGACTGATCTTAATAATATGAAGTTTATTAAAGGAGTGAAATCTTGTTTACCAAACCTGTATAAATATAAAGAGAAGTCACCTGACAGAATCTTCAAGAATATGAGTAACTCTAATGGAAATTTCCTCTGCGTATGTGACTTTTCTCACTTAAGAAACGGAAACTTCCAATCTAATTGTTAAATGCTATGTAAACAAGACTGATCTTGAACTCAGATGCAGTAAATATGTTGATAACAAAAACGACTAAAGTACAGCTTACCTCATGGACACATATTATAAATTATATATATATATATATATATATATATATATATATATATATATATAACAATAGTGTCTCAGTTTTGGCGTGGTTAATTCGGGAGCCTGAAGGCTTCCCAAAGTCGCATTCTTTCTCGAACTGTTTGAATGAAAAGCCATCATATATAAAATTCGTCCAGTCATCTGCATGTTGGAGTATCTTTAGCTCATTTTCTATATTAGGTATTTTGATTCCCTGTATGTTTTTATTGTCGTTTATCTTTGTACATAGCACTTCTATGGCTAAAACATATATAGTAAAATTGACAGGGAACGGTCCCTGTCTTATCGATTTTTCTATTTTAAAGCTCTAGTTTTCGCCCCAATTATTTGAACTGCAGATGTTGTGTTTTTTATATAGTATTTTGACCCATGTGCAAAAGATGGGTCCAGAACCATACTTTCTCAGCATATTTTCTATATAGATTTGTTCTATACGATCAAAAGCTTTCTCTTGCTCGTATAGAATCATCACCCCTTTTTTCTCCTTTATTTTCTATATATTCAATAACCGTACTTATAGTTAGTAGATTATTAGTAATACATCTACTCCCCTCCCCACAACCTTGGTTTATATTGATTAATTTTCCCATACATGTTTTTAATCTATTAGCTAGGATCTTGCTTAGTATTTTGTAATCCGTGTTTAGTAGCAATATCGGTCTCCAATTTTTAGTTCCTTTGTGTCTCCTTTTCCTTTACATATTATTGTAATGATCCCTTCCTTCAATTTTCCATGCATTTCTTTATTTATCAACATATTGCTAAATACAAATTCTAAAATCGGAATTAGTTTGAATTTAAAGGGATTTTTTTTTTTTGTTTTTTTAAAAGTCAGCATTAAGACCATCTGACCCTGGCGATGTCCCTTTGCTAAGTTATATTATTGCTGTTTTAATTTCCTCTGCTGTTATGAAATTTTCGCATGTAACTCTAGCGTCTTCATTAATTTGTACAAAAGTGACATTTTTACAATAGCTGTTTATATCATAATATGATATATTCTGTGTAGTGTAGAGTTCTTTATAGTATTTTCGTAAATTTCTTGCATTATCTCTGTGCGATCAGTAAAGATTATGTTATTTTTCCTTAAAGAATCCATAGTTATCTCTTCCCGTCTCCTTTTCTCTTCTCTTTTGTAAATTCCTTGTGCTCTTATATACATACTATCAATTTCACTGCTCTTACTTTGGTTCTTTCTTTTATATAATTTTGCACCTTAATATGTTGCTACTTAGCTTTAGCTTTTTCCTCTTCGCTATCTTCATTGCTATTACATGTATCTTTATATCTTTTTTCAATCCCTCTTTTTTTATCTTGTTTTATAATACTGTACTTTTTTGATAACTTTTTAATTCTTTCTTTCAGATCTTCCTAGGATTTTAAAGATTTTAAAATATCTCTCGTTGGTTCCAATAAGAAATTGTATAATAACTTTATTATTATTTCTGTATAGTCATCTTCCACTAGAATTAAGTTGTTTAGTTTCCAATATCCTCGGTACCACCCCCCCCCCCCCCCCCTTTTTTTTTTTTTTTTTTTTTTTTTTTTTTGTAGTTATAGTTTGTATGACTCGTTTGTGATCTGATATAGTGATTCGTTTCATTTCACGTGTTTTAAATAGGTTCATCTCTCTTTTCGATAAATATCATTATTTGCCCAATCGACTTCCTTGTGCGTTTCCATAATCATATGTATATTCTATTTTATGAGGATTTAAAGTTCACTATATGATTTGTATCGATAAGATTTCTTACTTTCTCTTTCATATTTTTTATCTTTATCTTTCTTGTTAAAACCACCACTTATATCTATATTTCCGGTCACAAAGTTAAAATCTCCCCCTATTATAACATTTTCCAAGGAAAATGTTTGTATATATTCAGTGAGGCATTGGATAAATTGTTTCGTTTTCACATTAAGAGCTGGTAGCACATATACATTTAGTATTTGCCAACCATTTATTTTAATGTGTGTTAATCTCCCATTCAATTTCTCTTCAGTAGTGATATTATCCCATGATAGCTTTAAAGAAATATTTCTTAACAGTGTCGCCACCCAGGCTTTACCCTCATTTTTACTATTATTAACTATTACTATAGCGTTGAGTTTTTCCTCAGTTTTCTGCTTTAGTTTTTTATCTATATTATGAGTTTCTTGTATTTGTATGATGTCATATGTTTTTGACATCTCGTTTAATTGATCTATTTTATCTTTTATTCCATTTATGTTTATGGATTTGACATGGAGATTTTGTCCCTCCATGCTATCGGGAGCATGTATAGTTTTCAGTCTTATTTGATGCTTTTATATTTTCCTTTTATACTATTATTCACTGTGTTGTGTTCAAGCTAATTTCGGTTTCGCTATTTCTGAAGTATTTCAAGGTCATTTCCTTCCGGATTTAAGGTTTCTTTGTTTGTATCCTGTTGTTGGTTCTTTAACCTATATTCTGCTATTGTTTTTCTCTTTTTATGTTTGCCCTTTCCTCTGAGATCTGGGTTCTAGGCAAGGAGGAAGGTAGTGTTTCGTCTCTTTCTTTTCTGAGATACTTTTGGAGTTGAAGTGGTTGGGATAAACCCTTCCATGACCTGACTAAACTCCTCTTCTTCCACTGTTAGATTTATACTTTGTTCTTCTGTTTCTGTTTTCTTAATGCTTGTTTCACTCTCCTCGGTTCTTATCTCTAAGAGAGTAGCAGTATCATGACTATCTTTGTTTGTTCAATCAATATTTGATTCTTTTTCTTCTTCTTCAGTTCCTTTTTTTTTTTTTAATGTTTTTTTTTTTTCTTTTTTTTTTTTTTTTATTACTTTTCCATTTCCCCTTGTACCTACCAGGATTTGTCATTCGTATTCTCAATATCATCCCCGGCCAGATTTCCTTCTCCCGTTTTTGTTCTCTGAATGGATTTTGACAGATTTATGTTTGGTTTCATTTCTGGATCAAAATCAGCATCAAGAGACTCTTCTAAACTTTATGTAGCCTGTTGTTCAATAATATGTGCTGCCTTTGCGGCATATGTGTTCCCTGGTTTATTGACAGGGTTTTGGCAATCCCTGGGCACATGCCCAGTTTACTGGCATCTGGTACAGGGTCTGTGGTGTATGCACCCCTGTAAAAGGATTTCATCAGAAATCCCATGACGTAGAAAAAATTGGTAATGCTCTTGCGTGTTCTATAGACATTGATATTATTCTTTCACCTGTGTTAATGTTTGAGTATCCTCAGTAGGTTGCTAACCTCTGTTTTTCTACTTTTACTTTAAATTTGGTCTCTAATTTGAAAACTAGTTCTTATGTTGACACCTCAAGCGGGAGTCCTGTGAAATGGACTTCTACCATTTTTGCCTCTATAGCTCTTTCTATCGGGGGGTGGGGGGCATTAGCCACTTTGACCTTTTTCCCCTTATTTCAAATCTCACATTTGGGAGTAATGGAACAGTTCCATTCGCATATAGGAGGTATCTCTCGCTGCCTCCATTTTGGAGGTCGCCTATTTCATATATTGGAATTCCCTTCATCATCAGCGCTAGTATTACGTCTGCTGCTCTAGGGCGTTCTGTTTCTTTCCATTCTTGACAGTCTAACAACTGGCACCGTGGTTTCCTGAGTGCCAAAAGGATTCTGTGCCCATCGATAATTTCTACGCTTCTAGTTTTTTTTAACCTGATATTGCCATCCTTGCAAGTGTCTAATCGCAACTATTTAAATGTACTTTTCAGATTGAAAATTATCAATAATGGATAGTGACACAATATCATAAACTATGCAATAAATTTTTTTTTAAAAATGAAATTAAGTTAAGTGAGTGAAGTTATGAAAATATACGTTCATACAGCACGGAATGTCGTTGTTGAAACAAAGAAAGGCTACTGTCGTTGTGATGTATCAGGTTCCTGAAATCTAGCTATATGTGCGGATTTAGTCCCTAACTAGAGGTGTGTGTTGTTTCACAGATTGTTATGTGAGCGATCTGTGAGTTGAATTTACTGCTAGATGATTCTTTATACTACATTATGCCTTCGTTTCTCCTTTAATTCGCAATACAGACTGAATACTGAACGATTGATTGATTGAATTTAGATTTTAGACATTTATCGGTAGTTCGGCCATGCACGTCTTTACGCTGAATGCCTGCAAAACACGCTATTCAGGGGTGTCACCTGTACATAGGAACAGAGCCACTATGTACAGGATTAATGGTGTGCGCACGACGCACTAATTAATTAATGTCTGGAGTGGAAAAGGCTGCACGGACTCGGCAAGGGAGGCGCGAAGCGGAACCGGAGTAAACTGAAACGCCACGAACGTACATGATCAAATTCTGCCCAGTTAACTATTCGGGCTGTCCCTACAACCAATTGTGTATTAGCCACGTATTGTAATTGAGATCAAACTCTCCAGTTTAAGAATTTTCCTACTTGTACTAATTTTGAATTCAGCGTACATGGTGTACTTTTTGTTTTAAAAAAAAGACGAATCAATAGTGAGTACAAGTGACTCATTACTAATTTAGTGATCATAATTAGGTGTAAACAATAGCGAGTATTTTTAAATGGTGGTTCAAAAGAGTTTTGATCGAAATGGGTTTCTAGAACGAAAGTGAAACCCCATAGGCATAGTTTTCTATTAGCCCTTAGAAGGGCTGTTTTCTGGAGATCCACCAGTTGAAGACGCTTTCCAGGTAGGTTGGGGGTTAGGGGTTGAAATCGACGTCTCACACGTTGTTTGAGTGGCCCTGGTTCTATCGGGTCCTCAACGATGAGGTCCCCTGTAACATTATTGAAACCAATCTCATCCTGCTGCAACTGGTGGAAATCAATTAAGAAGCTGCAGAATAATGTGGGCAATGTTACGGTACATTCGGCGTATTTCCTTCCTCGGTATCTGATATTATTGTCAGTCTTTTCCCAACGTGCTTTGGACGACTTGCCGAACGTATTAACTTACTTATATTATAGTCGTGCTCGGTCCTTCGACCATGTACGACTTGTTAAAAATGTACACACTGTGTGCTAATTAATTTTTTGTCCGGCGAGGCAACGGAGGAAAAGAGCTCGGCAAGGGGTGGGTCTTCGTCCCTGTGGGCTCCGTAGGGTCCAGAGTTTCTAAATTTTGATTGGTGTTCCGAAAGATAAAACATTTGTTGTCTTGCTGCTTAAGTTTAACCAAAGTTTTGAAATATCACTGTACTCATGGCTGATGTGGTAAAATTAAAATGGTTAGTAGAAAAACAGTTTTTGAGGAGCGGGGTTTGTTGGTATTTCTAGTTGCCTTTTTAATTTTATGGCAATGCAGTTATTGCAATAATTGGTTACTGCGTTGTACAGTGGGCCCTGATGGTCTGGGCTTAGGACCACCTCATATGGGATAAGGTGTGTGGCATTCCTATCCCTTTCCTTTTAGCGGAGCCCCTCTTCTCTCGCTCTAGACAGTTTCTGTCCCCTATATCGAGGTATATTATGTCAAGGGAGGAGGGGGCAGCGACAGTTCCGGTAAACGCCGCCTACCCTTTAAGGGGACAGACATAACTGCCCCCCCCCCGGCCCTCGACTTTACTTTACCTTTCATTTATTGTTTTTTTTTTACTTTGTTAGGTGTGGATTTGATCATTTGGCTTAGGTTGCTTTGGTCCTTTGATCGGGTTTAGATTTTCGCTCTTTTCCCTATATCTATGATATTCGAGTACACCGAATTGATGTTGCTCCTTGGAGTTGTTAGGAAATCCGGGTACTTGCCTAGGGCTTTAAGTAGTTTCTGTCTATTCTGGAATTTTGTTCTTTCTATGTTGTATTTGGGGCATTCATTAAATATGTGGTATATTGTTTCTTGGGTGGGGCAGTGCAGTCATCTATTTATGAATTTGGAGTCAAGTGGGTTCACCAGCTTAGGAGCAAGGAGGTTTCGACTAACTTGCTTCCGCAGGTCGTATAGCCTTCGCCCTTTGTGAGAGTTGTCTCACCCCCACTCCCACTCCACCCACTTCACCCCACTCCCTGCCATCTTTTATCAATTTTATGCCTAAATCATACTATATATTTCCTGGACGCTGTGCTCCAAGTGCTGTATTTCCGCTTCGTTTGGTCTATTCTTAACTTTCTTTTCTGCCCTCTCATTTCCAGGTATGTCAGTGTGAGAGAGCACCCATATAAATTCTATGGCATGATTATTTTGCTCCAGGATTTTAAGTCTCAGGTAGATTTCTCGCAACAGATTTTCTCTAGCTATAACCGCTTAAGGTGTGTGGTTTTCTTGTAAACATTTAATAGCTTGGTTGATAGCCCCGAATTCGACCCTGTAAATGGAGCAGCTATTGGGTAGCCTCACCCCCAGTGTTATGTCCTCCTCTGTAATCACTACTGCAGCCGCAGTTCGTCCTGGGTCCGGGGATTTAGATCCATCAGTATAAATTTTGGTAAATCCCTCGTATCTACTTTCTATTTCGGACAGAATTTTGGACCTTAACTCTATGGGTTGTTCTTGTTTATCCCAATGTTTAAGTGCGTTTAAATTTATTACAGGCAATTTGCAAGTCCATGGGATGGGGCGGTATTGGGGTATTTTGTGACCTTCGTCTGGATATCCGGCATGTTCAGTTTCCCGTTTTAGATCATGAATTGTATGCCCCGTGGTAAATTCATCCGCAGTTGGTGTCTAAAGGGTTTGTTGCATTTCTCTATTATTGTTCTAGTAGGGTGCGACTTATCATAAATAGTTATTCTAGTCTCATACCTCAGGAGTAACTCTTCCCGTCTCAGGTTGGGGGGGGGATCCCCGGCTAGGATTCTTATTTCCTCCCCAGAAGTGCAGCGAGAGCACCGGTGCAGATAGCTAGAGCCTGGTATTGAATTCGGTATAAAGTTTTTCAATAAGTTGGGATGGGCCGACTCATACGCCTGGCATCACAATCAATTTTGGACCTAATTATGTGTCCTATATAAAAGTGTGGCCTGACCCGCCCCCCAGTTGGTGCCTTTAACGTTCCTCAATAGGTTTAGATCATGCCTGCATCTTCTCGCTAGCTCAGTTATATGATTGCTCAATGTAAGGTGTTCATCGAATAGCATCCATAGGAATTTAGCCACTGTTTCAAATTTAATCTCAACCCCGTTGAGGTGTAATGTTGGGAGATTCCAATGCCATTTGGTTTTTGGTGATAACAATACCCCTACTGTTTTGCCGGGGGCTAACTTGAAGCCCCACCTAACGGCCCATCTTCCGATCCCATCAAGCCCTACCTGCAATCGACCGACCACAGTTTCGCTGGATGGGTTGCCCGCTTTCCAGATTCCACTGTCGTCAGCAAATTGGGACAGGTCCAGGTGGGTCAGTTCGACTGATTTCTCTAAGTCATTAACCACGATGTTAAAGAGAGTAGGGCTTAGTACGCTGACCTGTGGTGTTCCGTTTTCGAGCTCGCGTACATCAGAATATTGATTGCCCACTCTAGTTTAGATTGTTCAGCCTGTTAAGAAATTTGATATCCACTTGTGCATGTGGCCTGTTATTCCGTATTGGTTCAATTGTTCAATCAAACCCTTGGCCTTTTTCCGTTGAATGCCAATCTGATGCTCGATTCCAGGCAAATGAGTTGGTCCAGGGTGGATCGCTTGTTGCGCAATCCGCTTTGGATCTGTGATATCAAATTCTTACTTTCGTGGTGGTGCTTCAGCCTATTGTTTATCATTGTTTCCAAAATCTTACAGATATTATTAGTGAGGGAAATGGGTCGCCTGTTTCCAGCGACTAGGTACTTCCCCCGATCGCTAGATCAGATTCAGCAGATGTAAAATTGCCAGTACAATATTTTCTGGGAGATTTTATTTTTTATTTTTTTTTTTGCGTGCGCCATTCGCCGCTCGTATATGGTGAAATCTACGTTTAAGGGCCTTGCGTGATTTCCCATGTCCGTGAACAATTCTGAGTGGTCATTTTCTATCTTAGTCTTGTGTGCTTGGAACTTTTTTGAGTGGTTGGAATTGCTGCTCATACCCGCAAAGTGAATGGCTAATGTTTCGGATTTTTCCCCGTCCGTGGTAAGGCCGGAGAGTTTAGGTTTTGAGAATGTACTTTTACTCCAATATTCTTGATGTTGTACCACACTTGTTTTGAGTTTTACTTAAAGTATTAGAGTAGATCAGAATTCTTTCCATGAGTTTTGTTTCGACGTGAATATGGTGTTCTTCACTAGGCGTTCCTTCTCTTTGTAGGCAAGTAACTCGAGGGAGTTTTTGGTGTGCCTATACCTGTTTTAGCCCCTTTGTTGTCCTTTACTACTTGCCTACATTCGTCATTCCACCATGGGACTGGTTGTTTGTTGCCTCGCCCTCCCGTTTTGGGAAAGCGTCGCTCTGCTGTAGAGGACAGTGCCTTGACAATGTTTTCATTAAAACTGTCAACATTGTCGTTGTACAGCAGCTCTCCGCTAATCCCTCCACACAGAGAACGAAACATCTCCTAGTCTGCCTTGTCAAATCTCCACATTGGAGTCGGATCGGTGTTGTTCTTGTGTGCTTTGATGTGCACAGTGATAAATATAGGGAAGTGGTCACTACCCAGGGTGCTTGATTGATCATCTTCCCAGTCGGTAATTTCCGCCATTTTGGGAGAGCATATAGTTAGATCAATTGCTGACATAAACCCTTTTTCGAGATTAACTCTGGTACGTGTACCATTATTTAATACTACAAGGTTGGATATCGTGATCCACCTCTCAATATTTTTACCTCGTATATCCAAGTGGGTTCCTCCCAATTGTTCACCATGGGCATTAAGATCCCCGCATATAATTATGTCTTCTCCCAACTCACCAACAACACTTTGGTAGGTTTCGGCTTTAATGATAACTTCCCTTCCTGTGTCATAGGTGTTGGTTCCTAATAGTGGTTTATTGCCTATATTTCTTTTAGTTATTTGGTATTCAGGGATGGGTTAGTAGTCTGATGCCTGCAACGTGCCGTCAACAGACTCACTTGAGAGAGCGTCACTTACAAATGTTGCCAGGCCACCTCCCTTTTTTCCATGGGGTCTGTGTTTATAGTAATATAGTATCCTGGTATTTTAGAGTGATTTTGTGTTTGCTCATCCAATTGTGTCTTCTGAAGGCACACTATGTCTGGTTTATTATGATCGGTTTGTATCTTGTATACCAACTCCGGGATGTTGTGTCGCATCCCCCTACAATTCCACTGTCAAATTCGAATTATGTCTTTTGAATCCATTTAATTCGCATCCTATTTAACTCTTAAACTGTCCTGTTTGTTATCATAGCTTTTCAAGATTCCCTATCTTAATCTGCAATTCAGCAAGCGCAACAATATGATTGTATACGGCGTCGACGGGTACGACATTGTCCTTATGGAATTTGAGCACACAGTCAATCACATTCCGGATAAGCTCAAACACTTGTGTTATATATATGGTTAGCTTGTTTTCTTTACTACTGTTTGGTTCAGCCTGAGTGTGAGTTATTTTGTTGGATGGGCATATTGTGGTTGCATCTAGAACTACAGTTGAGTTCTCGCCTAGTTTGTTCTTGAGGCGTACTGCGTTTTCTACCTCTTGACCATACTTTCTGATATCTTGAACTATTGACTGAGCGACTGAGTGTCTTAGCGACAAGTAAAAGTTTCCTATTTAGGATTGTTGGTGTTGTTTGTTGGGGGGGGGGGGCTTGTTGATTTGTGTCGAGTAACTGTTGATCTGTACTGTACTATTTTTTGAAGTTCTACATACTTTGCTACCTGCTTTGCGGTAGAGCATCTAACTATTATGTAGTCCTCTTTTGTATTGATGATTTTAAATTCTTCCCCTTTTGTTCTTAGAAGCTCTGTTGTGATGCCTCTGTTGCTAATGTGATTTATATTAATATCTGGGCTTTTGATAAAGATTCTCAGATTTCTTTAGTGATAGTTCTGTGCGTGGTTGATGGGGGTATTGTTGATTGTTCTTGTCTTGGGGCTCTGTGTCCGATTTTGTTTATTGATGTTATGCGGAGTGCCTTCCCAGTTCTTACTTTGTGTTTTTGGACTATTTTTATCTGCTATTTTTGTTGTTGTGGTATTTGTACCTTTGACCTTTGGCTGGACGTTTGACTTTCCCAAATTTTTAAATTTGGTTACCCCTTTAATTAGTCGCTTCCCATTGCCTTGCATGACTGGTCTTTCCTGTGGTTTAGGTGATTCAGGCGAGTCACGGATTAGGAATGCCTTATGTGGTGTTTCTTGTCTTATTTCAGAGGGACCTGCTACATGGCTATTGTGTGCCTCAGTGCTGACAGGTTTTGTATGCTACCTGGCTATTGTGTACCTTAGTGCTGACAGGTTTTGTATGCTACCTGGCTATTGTGTACCTTAGTGCTGACAGATTTTGTATGCTACCTGGCCATTGTGTGCCTTAGTGCTGACAGGTTTTGTAGCCTGTGGTGTAGATGTTGCGACTTTTGTATTAGATTTGTTTTGCTTTGGTTTTGTTTTAAATTGTTGTTTTATGCCGGTTGGCATTATTGCCATTGCTTTTGGGCGTACTGTGGTTTGATTTGCCATATTTTGCTTTTCCCCTGTCCCCCCTGATTCTCGACAGTTTCAGCATACGTTTTGGGTTTGGGTTCCCCATTTTCCCCTACCTCCTTTATGCCATTTTGTTTGGAGTGTGGTGGGTGTTTCGGGGATATTGATGACCCACTGTTCCCCATGCCCTCTAGTTAATGGCGTCACTGCTATATCGATTTTAGAGATTGGTGGGCTATTAGATTGGGCAAGGCCGTACATCGGGGTGGTGATGTTTAAGTCTAGATTTCCTGTCCAATTGCTACTTCCTTTGATTTGGACTTAGGGATCTTTGTCGTAAGCCTTATCTGTAGGTGGGGACAACATCGGTCGTGTAACATCCAAGTTTTGACTAATATCCGATGTTGAGTCATTCATTCCGAATTTGACTGGTAATAATGGTTCCCTGTCTGGGGTAGTAAGGGTGTCGTTGAAGTGTTAGTTGGTAACCCTAATGTTTCCCTTGGGTCCTGTTAGAATTGTTCCTAAATGTGTAAATGGGGTAGTTATTTTATCATGAGATCTATTTAATTGGTTGCAAACGTTTCTTTTCCTTTGTATCATTTGTGTCTTTTTCATTTTAAATCATAGGAACAGATTTTAAGCATAAATGTTATGCAGTATTAGTAGATGTTTTGTTTCTGAACAAGGGTTGTTTTTGAATAGGGAATGATATTGGTAAATAAAAACAAATTAAAACGGTTTGGTCTAAAGTAGACGCGAATAGGTCAAATAATTGGATATTGAAGCGATTGTAAGGATTCAGTCCTGATTTACCTGTATATATCCAGGCACCAGTGCTGGCAGAAAATCCTGCAGTGATCTCCTCGGGCTAGAGTATATGCAGGTATTCCGCCCAGATGTAGCTAGTGTGGTTCCTAACACGTGTTTATAAACGTGACTGACACTCTCACAAAGCACTCAATCCAATTTGTAAGACGAAGTGATAAATTTGGCGCTTTAAGTATTAATTTTTGGTAACAAAATTACAGAATATGGTAACCACTCTTCAGAGCGATAATTAGTTCAGTTATAAATGGTATTAAGGGATAGAGATAGTTAGTGTATACAGTATGTTCCAATTTTGCCAACACTATAGGAAATTGACCCGTAGGTTTCAATTCTAAATTTTTCCTAACTTACCCTATGCTTTTAGAGATTCTCCTGTTCCCAGACAATCTATACGGCTATATCAGTTGAGGTGGTTCGCTGTATCAGGCGTAGGTGGCTCGCTGGCTGGCAGGCTGGCATGCTGGCTGGTGGGCGTCAATGATGGTGGTGGTGGTGATGGTGGTTAAAAATCAGAGCTGAATTGGGTTGTCTACTGTTGCCTACAGGCTGATCTTGACACGTAGTTTCTAACGTGCGGGCCCCCAAAGCCCACCTTAGAGAGTGGTCCCACGGGTCCTTAGCGGTCAGTGGGTTTGTTTGGATTGGAGAGTAGGCAAATTCCCACTTCTCCACAGCTATGACACTACCGTCTCAGTTTCAGTCCTCTAGGGTCACAAGAATCGGAATGTGAATGGGACTTGCCGAACGCTGACTGACTGAATTTGAATTTTTGACGTGTATCGGCCCTTTGGCCATGCACGTCTTTACCCGGAATGCGTGCAAAGCACGCTATTCAGGGATTACACCTGTATGGAGCCACTATGTACAGGGTTAATGGTGTCCACACGGCGCACTAATTAATTAAATGTCTGTAGTGGAAGAGATTACAAGGCGCATGTCCGGCGAGGCAAAGGAGGAAAGGCGCTCGGCAAAGGGTGCGCCGTTGTACCTGGGGGCTCCTTCAGGTCCAGAGCATATAATTTGGATTTGTGTGCCTAAAGATAAAGCTTTTGTCGTCCTGTGGATTAAATTTCACCTAAATTTTTAAATTATCTCTATAATGATATATTGAGGCATGTCATGCCGAGGGAGGAGGGGGAGTGACAATTTAGATAAAAAGCCGCCTACCCCTTCAGTGGACATACATAATGCCCCCCTCCCCCCTTGACTCCACATTACCTTTTATTTGTGGTTTGTTTGATTTAGACTAAGTATGGATTAGAAGCATTTATCTTGGGTTGTTTTTTTTGTTTTTTTTTTACATGCGGGAGGGGGGAGCGACAGTTCCGGTAAACGTCGCCTACTCTTTAAATGGGACAAATATAAAAGCCTCCCCCTCCACCCCCCACTCCATTTTACCTTGTATTTATGGTTTGTTTGATTTGATTAAGTGTAGATTTGATGCATTTGGCTTGAGTTATTTATGGTCCTTTGACAGGGTTTAAATTTATAACTGTTCTATATTTGTCTGATTGCTATTTTTGTTGTGGCATGGATTGGTCCTTAGTCCGGATTTTAATTTTTCCTCTCTTTCCAAATTTTTTCACTGTATCCCATGATGTTTGCGTACACCGATAAGGTTTTATTTGTTCACGTTTTTAATAAATTGGGGTATATGATTGGCGATTTTAGTTCTTTCTGTCTTTCCTGAAATTTAGTTCTTTCTCTAAAGTACCTGGAGCATTTGTTGAATATATGGTCGAGTGTTTCTGGAATGAGACAGTGTGGCCAGTTTACGCCTGCTTCTTTGATACCCGGTACAAACCTTCCAAAACTATTGGCTAAAAGTGTTTCGCCAGTTTTGATTCTGTTTATGACTTTGGTGGCATGCGGGTTTGCCAGGTTTAGGGCGAGAATGTTTCTATTAACTTGTTTGTATATGGCATATAGCTTACGCCCTTTGTTTGTATTGTCCCATTCTCCTTGGCATTTTTTTCAATTTTTTACCTGATCACACTGTAGATATCCTGGACGCTGTATCCCAATTGGTGGATTTCTGGTTCGCTTAATTTATTTTTGGCTACTTTATCTGCCCTTTCATTTCCAGGTATATCAATGTGAGCGGGCACCCACCTACATTCTACAGTCTGATCGGTTTCTTTGAGGATTTTGAGTTTCAGGTAGACTTCATTCATCATGTTTGTCCTACATGTAGAGGTGCCTGATTCCAGAGTCCGAGCACACTGAGGGAGTCGCAAATTATCACTGCTTTTGGGGTATAGCTGGACTGTATCCACTCAACTGCTTTGGTAATTGCCCTAAATTTAACCGTGTAAATGGAGCAGTTGTCCGGTAGTCTCGCCTTCGGTGTGATGTTTTGCTCCGGGATTACTACTGTTGCTGCAGAACGACCTGGGTCTGGGGATTTCGATTCATAGGCGTAGATTTGGATGTATCCCTCATACCTACATTCTATCTCAGAGAGAATTTTCGCCCGTATTTATATAGGTGTGTCTTGCTTGTCTCCATAGTTTAGAGCATTAAAGTTAATTCTGGGCACATTGCAGGACTTGATTGATTGATTATTTGAATTTCAGACGTATATCGGACATTCACGTCTTTACCCCGAATGCGTGCACAGCACGCTTATTCAGGGATTACAAATGTACATAGGAATGGAGCTACTATGTACAGGATTGATGGTGTGCGCACGGCGTACTAATTAATTAATGTGGGAGTGGCAAAGCTGCACGGACTCGACATGGGAGGCGCGAAGCGGAACAAGTAAGCTGAATCGCCATAGGCGTACATGATCAAATTTTGCCCAGTTAGCTAATTCGGGCTGTCCCTAGCAACCAATTGTGTGTTAACCACATATTGTAATTGAGATCCTGTATTCCAGTTTCAAATTTTCCTACTATATTCCATTTTTTTAAAATTGTGCACATAGAGTACTTTTGGTTTTCTGAAACAGTTTCTCAAAACCGGGTCTGAGTAACCCATGATAATTTTTGTGATCTTTATTAGGTAATATCGAGTGATCATTTTAAAATGGTGGAAAGTGGATCGTTTTTGCGTATTAAGAGAGTTGTTATTGAAATGGGTTTTCAAAGCCAGAATGATACCCCTTGGCATAAGAGGCAATTCTTTAGCCCTTAAAAGGGCTGAGGTGAAAACCTCAGTTGGCGGAATCAGGAACGGCTTCAGCTTTTCAGGCTGGTCGAATTTTCGTCTGTTTCGGGCCTTAGCGCTGTCTGGTTCGATGATGTCAGCTATTATGAAATGGTAGAACGGGGGCCAAATCTTTAAGATAGGTCTTGAGAGTTAAAGATGTCAAGCACATCGTTGAGCATCAGTATCACTAATGGCAGTGGACACTCGCTGTACTTTTGTCCCATGTTCCTGATGTTTTCCGATGCTTTTTGAGCGCATCTTTGGAAAATGGCCATCGCACTTTAGCTTCTTTCGTGCTGTAAGTAACATTTGGATATCATCTATGTGGCGCCCTGCCATTTCCCCTGTCCCATCATCCAGCATATTGTCTATACCCAGATGAGTAAACTGGTCTAGGAGATATTGTTCCGCTTCGTACTTGAGCTCTTTGTCCCTTTTAGTTTGTCTCCGTTCGCCTGTAATTTTTTCCGGTTGCAGTTTTGGCGTTGGAAGAAGTGAGGGTAATTTGCACGTCTGTGGTATAGCTGGAGTACGTGGAGTATGTGGTTTCTTCTTTTCCGACTCTTTCTGTAGTCCCTCTTGAGCCTCTTTATTTTTGTTTTCCTCCTTCATCTCTTCCTCCCTTCCCTGCCTCGACCCCTGATGTATTGGATTTACAGTTGGTGGCATTGGAGGTGCCTTCCTAACTTTGATATTCAGAGCTGGAGGTGTTGTTGTTGTTGTTGTTGTTGTTGTTGGAGGTAGAGGTGGAGGTGGAGGTATTGATGGCCTGGGTCCACTGGTAAGGCTGTTCGGCGTAAACTGCTCCATCAGTGCCCGCATTCTTCCTCCCTGTCCCGGTCTTCTTGAGGGGCTATATCTCTTGTAGATTGTTGGTTCCTCTCATATAAGCAAAAGTGTTGTCCGTTTTGCTTGGGCCCTTAGGTTCCACCCAGATGCAATAGTAAGGCCTAAGTTTTTGATTGTACTCAGGGCCTGGATAGGTATCATTGTTTCCATCTCTAGTTATCTTTCTGATACGTCTTGATTCCTACTCTGTTAGCTGTAGACTTTTGCAGGACTTGCCGGACGCAATTTAGTAGCTGTGATAAACGCTTCGCGCAAACCTAAAAGAAACACTCGCAAGGAAATTTGGACTGTCCATATTTGCATCAGTGGACAGAACTGCACGTTTCACCTGAACTGCGTGTATGTTTTGCTTCCCTCTACGTTATTACTATTCCTACATATTTCTGAGAATACATACATGGAATACTTTACTTTTTATATAGAAAAAAAAAAATAATAATAACAATAAGAAATAGGGACTGACATGATAACAGGACACACTCGGCACGGAGTGAGTTAAGTAGGAAATGTGTTATGAAAACATACTTGATTTTATTCACACGAGACGAGTGATATTTATTTGGGCCTCAATGGCAATGTGTTCTTTCATATATACCTCGGTTGCCGCACTTTTCAAAACTTAAAAACTAGAAATGACTACAAGTCAAGAACAGGAGTCCCACGATGGGACTGTGTCAAAATGGTCACTACTTTATCACTTCCTTTGAAGTCGTTCATAATATTGAAGCAACACTGGAAACATTTATTTTAGCCTGGAGAGTCTGGAAGGTTAAGGGGTGGGAGTGAACACTATCTTATGGTGTGAATCAAATTCAACAAAGCCAGTCATTGAAAAAAAGACAATGAATATTATTTGTCCTAAAAGAATGTTTAAAAGATTAAAACGGCAGACGGAGACATAGACTATTCGCGTGATATTGTACTATGATATTCCAAATATTAATTGAAGTGGGTAAAGGACAACTGACTTAGAGGTGATGGAAAAATTTGAACCGAAAAGAGTCCTACTTCTTGGCCTCGTTTCATATCCAAGGATTAACCCAGAGCGGGAGGGTGTAGAGAGAGCAAGGGAAAGATGTTCTCATATTAAAATTTAAATAGGAGGTAAATATTATTATTAATATTATTATTATTATTATTATTATTACTACTATTATTATTATTATTATTATTATTATTATTGTTGTTGTTGTTGTTGTTGTTGTTATTATTATTATTATTATTATTATTATTATTATTATTATTTGTTCTTGTTGTTGCGTTCTTCTTGCTGATGTTGACGTTTAAAAGTTATTCAATTAAATTTTAAAAGTTGGTAAAAACTCATTTTAGATTAAAGTTAGAAAAAAAAACTTTTCTGTACAAAATGTATGAGCGTATTCTCGTCGTAAGTACTATGTCGCATTTGGAAAATTGTAATTTTACAAGTTCTTTGTATCTGGTGTAAAGCAAATCCGTATGATCAATTAACCATTTATTTGTTTTCACGAGATCACAATATATATCTTTTTTTGACAATTAGTTGCACTTAATTACAATTCATCAACAACTGTGAATATACCAGACCAAGCTTCTTTGAAGTGTCAGATGTCATATCCATCAACAGTGTAATGATTTAAAAGCTGTCAAGTATGAACTTTGAACTTATCGTTTCAAGTATGAACTTTGAATTTAGCGTGTCAAGTATGAATTTTGAACTTAGCGTGTCATGTATGGTAATTTCCAGGCATAATGTGTGCGTGATGAGTATGATCAAGAGAAAGATTTGAGACTGTAATCATTTTATGTATGTATGTATGTATGTATGTATGTATGTATGTATGTATGTATGTATGTATGTATGTATGTATGTATGTATGTATGTATGTATGTATGTATGTATGTATGTACGTATGTATGTATGCATGTATGGATGGATGGATGTCAGATAAATACACATTGAAGACGCACATGTAATTGCATGTAGCTAATTATTTCTGAAGACTTTTATGACATGTATAAATTTCCCATTATACAAGTTATTTACTTTATTCATACACTGATTAAACAAATTATATAGTCCTAGATTCCTACAGTCAAACCTATGGTATATAAAATGAAACATATAGATATGTACAAGAATGTGGTTAAGGTGGAGGAAAAATTTAACTTTTGGATGAAAGAAAGAATATTCTGAAGCCGTAGACGCATATATTTGGTGCGGGAAAGAGGGTAGGGTACCTTTTCAAATTTACTAAACACGAATGATGAGGTCATAAAAAAAGGAGAAAACCTGGCTATATACAAAATTTGGAATACAGTTTGAACGGTCGATCTCATATGAAAATAGCTAGTAATTAAAACACGCAGAGAAACTTGTATTTTCTATCTATTCTGCTGCTCCTGTGGTTTCATTTATTCTCATTGTTTTATTTAATTTCCCTACTCGATACCCGCTTTTTTTTTTTTTTTTTTTTGATAATCGCTACTACCCTGCTGCTTCTGGGATGCATAATAGGTCTAATGGGCCTTCTGTATGTCGTTAAAGTCCACTAATGGAGGCTAACGTTTTGACCTGCCTCCCGTCATAATGTTCATGCTGAGAAGGTCTTAAATTTTTTTAAAAGAGTTACTTTTATATGCAAATTTCACTTTGTATTTTAATGATTTACTCGTTTTTGCCTTTATCTTTATTTTGTATGATTTTGTTTGGGAAGTATCCGCGGTGGTTCAATGATTAGCGTGCCGGATTAGCAACTGAAAGGGGGAGGGTTCGATATCTACCATCAGACTATGTCGGGTCGGCTATAATGGTTTCCGCGCTAAATAATCTATTTGCGTTGTTGTGCCTTTAAAGACCAAATCAAAACCAAAGATTTTGGGGGCGATGCCTAAACGTACTCGGCACAGTATAGCCAGGATTGTGCTAATGTATTTTTAGACCCTAAATGTACATATTTGTACTCGATACTCGCTTTTTAAAACCTGATAATCACTTTTCTTTACTCGATACTCGTTTTTCTGAACTCAGTACTCGCTTTTTTGACTAGATACTCCATTTTCTCTACCTGATATCCGCCTTTCATGACTCGAAACTCGATTTTCCCAGCTCGATGCTTGCTTGTCTATACTCGCAATTAGAAAAGAAAGAAACCATAAAAACATCAAAAGCAGGCAATTCAGTGAATGACAAGAATAACTTTGGTACTTTAGAAATGAACAAAGAGAGGAAGCAAGTGAAATTGCATGAAAGAGAACTGTTACTGTTTACCATCCATTCCACGAAATCAATCCAAAAAAAAAAAAGATTGGTAACTTCTTTCATTCACGCCTATGCTTGACAAAAATTGTTGGGGTTTATGCTAAGAATGAACCATCATGAAATTCGCCACTTTAGCCCAAAAAGTATGCCAATACTCACTTTCCTTTTTATGTGGAAAACAGAGATAATATTCAATGGCGCATGAAAAACACACGTATGTCACTTGTACCTACATGAAAGTGTACTGTCTATTGGTTTTGAATGTGAACACACCCATTAAATGTCATGATCATCACCTACTTTTGCCGATAGTTAGTAGTACACTCCAAGGACAACATTCTATTTAAATAGTATGATTGATGATCATTACTTGGCAATATTAAAGTATGTCATCAGGGCGAAAGTGACTTGCAATCATCAGCCATCGTACTGCTCTTTCTGCAGGAAGGATCGGACTGAGAACAGTCATCTGTTTCACTACTTACTATTTATATTACATTGACTATTATAAATTTAGTCCGGTAAATAAATGGACACTGTAAAATGTGATAATTGCTAAAATGAGAAGAAAATAGAAGAGATGGAAACACGTGAAACTAGGTACAAAATTATGTCAGGTGTGCACATATAAATCTAAAAGTGATCGCAGATATTCGGTGGCTAAGTTTTACACGCTGGAAATCATTGTATGTATGTATGTATGTATGTATGTATGTATGTATGTATGTATGTATGTATGTATGTATGTATGTATGTATGTATGTATGTCAGATAAACCCACATTGAAGACCCACACGTAATTGCATGTAGCTAATTATTTCTATAGACTTTATGACAAGTATAAATTTCCCATTATGCAAGTTATTTACTTTATTCATACACTGATTAAACAAATTATATAGTCCTAGATTCCTACAGTCATACCTATGGTATATAAAATGAAACATATAGATATGTATACGAAGGTGGTTAAGGTGGAGGAAAATTTTTAACTTTTAGAAGAAAGAAAAAACATTCTGAAGCCGTAGACGCATATATTTGGTGAGGGAAAGAGGGTAGGGTACCTTTTCAAATTTACTAAACACGAATGATGAGGTCATAAAAAAAGGAGAAAACCTGGCTATATACAAAATTTAGAATACAGTTTGAACAGTCGATCTCATATGAAAAGATCTAGCAATTGAAAAGCGCAGAGAAACTTGTATTTTCCATCTATTCTTCTACTCCTGTGGTTTCATTTATTCTCATTGTTTTGTTCATTTTACTCTACTCCACTCGATACTCGTTTTTTTTTTTTTTATTTATTTATTTATTTATTTTTTTTTTGATAATCGCTACTACCCTGCTGCCTTTGGGATGTATACTAGGTCCAATGGGCCTTCTGTATGTCGTTAAAGTCCACTAATGGAGGCTAACGTTTTGACCTGCCTCCCGTCATAATGTTCATGCTGAGAAGGTCTTAAAAATTTTAAAAGAGTTAGTTTTATATGCAAATTTCACTTTGTATTTTAATGATTTACTCGTTTTTGCCTTTATCTTTATTTTGTATGATTTTGTTTGGGAAGTATCCGCGGTGGTTCAATGATTAGCGTGCCGGATTAGCGACCGAAAGGGGGAGGGTTCGATATCTACCATCAGACTATGTCGGGTCGGCTGTAACGGTTTCAGCGCTAAATAATCTATTTGCGTTGCTGTGCCTTAAAACACCAAATCAAAGATTTTTGGGGGATGCCTAAACGTACTCGGCACTGTATAGCCAGGATTATGCTGATGTGCTCTTAGACCCTAAATGTACATATTTGTACTCGATACTCCCTTTTTGAAACCTGACAATCAGTTTTCTTTACTCGATACTCGTTTTTCTGAACTCAGTACTCGCTTTTCTTGATTAGATACTCCATTTTCTCTACTTGATACCCGCCTTTCATGACTCGAAACTCACTTTTCTGAACTCAGTACTTGCTTTTCTTGATTAGAAGAAACTCAGTACTCGCTTTTCTCAACTAAATACTCCATTTTCTCTACCTGATACCCGCCTTTCATGACTCGAAACTCGATTTTCGCAGCTCGATGCTTGCTTGTCTATACTCGCAATTAGAAAAGAAAGAAACCATAAAAACATCAAAAGCAGGCAATTCATTGAATGACAAGATAAACTTTGGTACTTTAGAAATGAACAAAGAGAGGAAGCAAGTGAAGTTACATGAAAGAGAGCTGTTACTGTTTACCATCCATTTCATGAAATCAATCCAACCAACAAAACTTTTTTTTTTATCAGTTTATGCCAAGAATGAACCAACAGGAAATTCGCCACTTTAGCCCAAAAAGTAGGCAAATACGATCGCACTTTCCTTTTTTATGGGGAAAACAGAGATAATATTCAATTGCGTTGAAAAACGCAGGTATGTCACTTCTACCTACATGAATGTGTACTGTCTGTTGATTTTGAATGTGAACTCACCCATTAAATGTCATGATCATCACCTACTTTTGCCGATAGTTAGTAGTACACTCCAAGGACAACATTCTATTTAAATAGTATGATTGATGATTATTACTTGGCAATATTAAAGTATGTCATCAGGACGAAAGTGACTTGCAATATTAAAGTATGTCATCAGGACGAAAGTGACTTGCAATCATCAGCCATCGTACTACTTTTTCTGCAGGAAGAATCGGACTGAGAACAGTCATCTGTTTCACTACTTACTATTTATATTACATTGACTATTATAAATTTAGTCCGGTAAATAAATGGACACTGTAAAATGTGATAATTGCTAAAATGAGAATGAAATAGAAGAAATGAAAACACGTGAAACAAGGTACCAACTTATGTCATGTGTACACATATAAATCTAAAACTGATTGTAGATATTCGGTGGCTAAGTTTTACACGCTGGAAATCATTGCTGATGAAAGATTTAAATGTCGGTGTGCTAGAACTATACAAAATATATCGTTTGACGAGCATTGCAAAACAAAAGTACACCAAAAGTAGGTGCAAGTGAACTCAGAAAACATTAAAAAGGAAATTGAGACAGACAAGAATTAAAATATGAAACTGAGATATAAAGAAACTAATGAGGAATTAAGAAAACAATTAAAAGAGGAAAATAAGCAAGAGAGTACCGTATGTACTCGCGTATTATCTTGTACCAACTGCAAACTGCATAGACCCAGATCTGCCGTCGCACAATGCGCCGGCAGATCTAAGTCTATGCAGTTTGTAAGGACTAATCAGTAGAACAAACAAATATGTACAGTTTATGATTTAATTGAAGTATGAAAATTTTTGACAATTAAATAATGGACTTCAGATTTAAAAATGAAATAAAAATCACTTCTCCGTTGAACTTCATAGCTAGATACTTGACAACATGGAATTTGATCGATAGTTTCATCACGTTACGCTAGTTGTTTTGTATAACCACTCAATAGCTAACGAATGAAATTTATAGCAAGATCGGTCTTATTTACAGAAAACAGGTCAAATTCAGACATTCCTATATTTAACGACTACAGCTCAAGCTCCTAATTATTTACTCTGTAGAAACCATTTGTTGTTGGACTAATATCAGCTGGAGGAATTTAGGGAGTGTTTTACTTGTATTTGGACGTAAGTTTGTAAGTATGACATTTAATAATGGTATTTTGTAATTACTTATAATATGCGTGGAATATTTTTTCATGTTATATTCACCTATTATCCATTATTTAAGCATTGATGTTTTTTTATCATATTATAGAATGTTCGTTGGATCTGTGCGTATCTATGAAAATATCATCAGTTAAAAACTTAGAAAACATTATTCTAAAATTAAATAAAGATATTTTATGTCGTTTTCAGATCACGGGGATGACGATATCTACTTTTGAAGCAGCAATTGACACATTTATCAATGATATGAGACCGCTGGTGTCGAAAAAGTATCAACAAGTTTATAGTGAGAGTGGATTATAAAGTTTGACCGGATGAAAAATATTTCTGTTTTAAAATGCTGCATTTTTCTGTTATTGATATAATTTCAATTTGTAGATAGATGTGTGTAACTCAAGTGGTTATAACTGCTTTTCCTGGAATGTTATTAATATCCATATATGATCAATACGTCGCTTTGAATATTTCTCCCGAGGAAGAAGCAAATATCGTATATACTCGCGTATAAGCTTATACCAACCGCAAACTGCATAGACCCAGATCTGCTGTCGCATAATGCGCCGGCAGATCTGGCTCTGTGCAGTTTTATAAAGACTAATCAGTTGAACAAAAAACAAACAACCCTGCTCTGCCGGCGCATTATGCGACGGCAGATCAGGATCAATGTTATTTGCATTTGGACCCTAATAATACGCGAGTATATGCGGTAGACATGGAACATTGACTGCACATTTATCCCAATGACAATGATAAATGACAAATTCTTTATTACACTCAGGTTGTAATACGCAACATGTGAGGTAAAATATTAGTATCTCACTTAACATGCGCGTACATCAGCCATGGACGATATAATTTTTTTTCACAGTAATTGCAATTTAACTCAGATTGACAGCAATATCACACCCAATACTCCAGTGGTATACGAACAAGTACAGTTTTCGCAACGTAATACGTAGTTGTTGATAATATTGGAAAGAAAGGATAAAAATTACGATAAATGAAACACAAATTAATCTGTAGTAAACTCATTACTTTATAATGATCAACGTATCGTACTTTTCTTTTTTCTGAAAAAAATGGAAAGAACAGCATACACATCGAGTAAAGATGATTAGAAATTAACAAAATTTTGATAAAATAATATCAATTATTTTATAGAATTTTCTTAAAACGCCAACTTTCTCAAAACTCAATAATTCAGTCAGCTTGGGTACATTTTGTCTGATATAAAAAAAAAAAATGTTTGGGTAGTAGTTGCTTTCTTTGTTTTCTGAAATAGCTGTATTCAAGGAGATAATGAAATTTATCATCCACGCAGTTTTGCACGCAAAGTTTGCACAAGCTTTCATATTTAGGCAAATTTTCCCATCTTCCCTTATCTAGAGGTACACAATGATTACATGTTCGAAATTTTATTATAGTTGCCTTATAATGTTTTGATAAGTCTTTCATTAAATAATGTTCTAATTTTAAATCCGTTTTAAAAATTCTATTTGCATCGGCTTTTGTCGAGTTAGAAATGGATGAATCCCATGTCTGTATAAACTGATCAAAAAAGTCTTTCCTTAAAGATTGTATCTAACCAGGATTTATTGGGAATATTTTGATTAACCCAAATCAATTGAAACAGTTTCCGATAAGATGTTATGAATGCTCTCTTTCTATTTGCTTCTGCCTAGACCATTATTATAATCCTTTTGTTGTTCGTCCTTCGAGTTCGAAGATGACCATGACATCACTAACTAGTTTGGTTTCTGTGAGTGTCTGATCAAGCCAATTTGTGCTCTGAACTGTCTGTGGCACACTGCACAGGAGATGCCGCATGGGTTTGCTTGATCAACAGAGATTCTGCACTGCTTCTGCGATTATCCTCAGGTCAAAGTCTGTAGCTCCTGTATGAATGCGACTGAGCCAGGTGGAGTGATCCTGTGCGAGATCTTCCCAAAATTCAGGATCAATGTTGAAGTGTTTTAAGGATGACTTGAGTGAATCTTTGAAGCATTTCTTCTGACCACCCTGAGATCGCTTTCCCTCCTTCAGCTCGCCGTAGAAGATCTTCTTTGGTATTCGCTCTTCTGACATCCTGGTAACGTAGCCTGCCCATCTCATCTCTGATTTCATCAGCAGAGTGTGGGTGCTTGAAATGCCTGCCCGTGTGAGAACCTCAGTGTCTGTGACCCTGTCCTGACAAACTTATTCTCATCAGTTTGCTCAATCAGCCCACGTGAAAATGGTTCAGCTTCTTGACATGGCGTCTGTACACCGTCCAGCTTTCGCATGCACACAGCAGGGTCGGTAACACAATGGCTTTGCAGACCTTCAGTTTTGTTTGTAGACTGATGCATCTGTGATCCCATACATTTGCGCATAGTCTGCCAAAGACCACACTTGCTTTAGCAATTCTGGCATTTGGTTTCATCATCGATGTGGACTGCACGTGACAGTGTGCTGCCGAGATAATGGAACTTGTCCATTGCCAAGAGGGTCTCGCCATTTACTGTTTTGGTAGGCTCTAAGTAAGACTTTCCTGGTGCAAGTTGGTACATCACCTCTGTCTTCTTGATATTGATTCTGAGACCGAAATTGTCACAAGGTGAAGAGAAATAGCTCATACTCTCTTGCATGTCAGACTCAGATTTGGCATTCAGGGACTAGTCGTCAGCAAATAGGAGATTAAGAATAGTAACTTCTGTAACTTCGTCTTCGTCTGTAGTCTCTTCAGATTAAAGAGCTTGTCGTCAGTCTGGTATCTTATATCGATCCCAGTGTCATAGTCACGAAAGGCATCAGTAAACAGAATGCATCGGTAAGAATGGCAGAGATCATTATAATTCTGAAATCGCCTTAGGTACATGATATAAAAAAGTTTGGTTTGTTTACCATTAATGATATTTACCCAATAGCCAAACATTCTCTAATCTATTTGTAAATGTAGAGGGGTTCTACCAAGCTCACCATAAAGCATATACGTGGGGCGCATTTTTAACTTTTAGCACAAATCTTGGAAAATCTAAATAAGCCCGTTCCATCATATCTAATGTTTCAAAACCACAGATCTCAGCTGCGTATGTAAGAACTGGAACTAGTGTCATATCAAAACGTTTAAGCTGGCAATCAACATGCAAATTAAGATTTAATATTCTTTTGTCATGAAGGCATAGAGCTTTCCTGGCTTGACTAATTAGATTCTTAATTCCCAAGAAATATCTACCATTTTTTCGCAAGGATCAATTCTAAATATTTATAACTTCTGACAATTCAAGTTCCGAATCTCCAAATTTGAACTTCACATCTTGTCTATTTCTACATTTGCCAAAAATCATAACTTTGGTCTTACTTGTGTTAATGATAAACTTATATTTTTTATATTTTTTTGTTGTTGCAGTAATTAAAGAATACGTCAAGATTATTTTGCATATCTCTTAGATTATCTGAAAATACAACGGTATCGTCTGCATAGAGTAAAACAAATAGTTCTCTAAATATCGTACTATATCTCCATCCAGTAAATCAAATGTAAAAAATGCCATTACAATATGAGGTAAAAAGCGATTCTCGATGTAATTTAAATACAGGGAAAATAATACAAGAGAAAGATTTTCGCCTTGCCTAACTCCAAGATTGCACGTGAATAGCCCTGATTTCTTCTCATTGTGGAAGATACAAGACTTCACATCCATATACATGTTCATTATTACCTTGAGTCTTTTCCCATTTATAGCAGTGTTGATCGATTTTCTCCATACACCAACTCTCCATACCCTATCGAAAGCCTGTGAAAAATCCAAAAAAGTACAAAACCATGTTTTACGTCTTCTATTTCAATTTTCTATTAAGGCATATAAGACAAAACTATTATCAGTCGTGGAATAACCTTTACGAAAACCTGCCTGTGCCTCAGATAGTAAATTATTTTCTTTTAGAAAAAGCGAAATTCTATTGTTACGAAGAACAGTAAGGACCCCACTAAGACAACTCAGTAAAGTTATAGGCCTGTAATTGATAAGATCTCATTTGTCTCCCTTGTTTTAATATATCGATTTAATCAACCCTGTAGTCAAGGTTTCTGGAATAACATATGTATTTAAAAAATCAGGTAAAAAAAAGTTTACAAAGACGTGTAGAAAAAATTCTCTTGTACGTTGAAAATATTCGTTCAAGAAGGAATGTAGCCCTAGTACCTGCCAAGGTATTAAAATAATAGTTATAAATTTTTTCAAAGTAAGGTACCGTTCTTGCATGCATTTGTGACAGAGACAATGTCAAGAGGCTATAATTTCATTAAAGTACTGCATAACATATAATCATCTCTTTACCATTTTATGTGTCGATGATAAATCTGCAAAATGAGGCACAGGAAGTATTGTTGCTTTTTATTTAAAAAAAAAATAAATAATAATAATAACTCAGATGATAGCATAGATTGAATTGAAATAGTTGTGTGAAACTTGTAATTGCACGCTCCGCACAGCTCATACGCTTTCAAAAAATATTGCTGCCGTAAGGCTGTTTCGACCCCTTGAAATCTAAACCTTAGTACGTCGTCTCTACGTATTAGTACACGAGCACACTGACAGGATCCTGCCAGCTTTAATCACAAATTTGTTACGACTCTATGGTCTAAGAAAAATGTAACCGAAAGAAAGTGAAACCAACAAATCAAGTAAAAATCAACAAGCAATTTATTACTAGATAATTAAAATGAAAAATCAAAAAGTCACTTACAGTAATGTGTTTTGAAATCCTAATAATCCAGTAAGAATGATTGTTCTAATCACAAGTCCTAAATATAGAATGTTCCGAATTCACGGCTGTGTCCTTGAATGTTATGATGTGCTAATGGTCTCCAAAGTCCTGATGTACTAGAAATCTTGATGTGCTGATGTCAAAATGAAGTATTCCAAAATCTCTGAATAAGTTCACTTAAATTCCAAAATCATCAATTAAAAATCCAAAATCCAAAAGTTTATGAGCACTGTTATAATCCAATGAATATTTAAAATAATTCCTCTCTTAGAATTTGGAATGAATTTTCACAACTGCAATAGCTTTTTACAAGACTGATGGTAATGTCAAAACTGAAAAAATGTCCAAAAAACATTGTATATATAAAGATTGGTCACATGACAGAATGTTCTAGATTGGTCACATGACAGAATGTTCTAGAATGTGTGTCATCTTAATGGAATTCTAACTGTAAACAAAATCAACCTTGACCTTCAAATTGAGAAAACATATTGATCAAAACAACCTAATTCAAGGACACTAGTTATACATGTTTTTCCTAACAAACATAAAGATTTAAGCAAATATTAAAGTGAAGAAACATTTATAATTTCCTAAAATATATATAATATTATATAAACATCATACATAACACCTCCCCTCATAAAGAAAAAGAAAGATTTATATAATAAAGCTTTCTTTTGAATATGCATCTAATACTACAATAACCAAAATTACATAAGAACATGTTTTATGATACTGGACTTAATTACATCAAGCAATATTACATTTCTAGGCACGTGAGAGTGCATCTGCAATCACATTGTCTTTTCCCCTGATGTGTTTGATGTCAATGTTATATTCCTGCAATATCAAACTCCATCTCAACAATCTCCGATTTTTATCTTTCATTTTGTTGATGAAAGTAAGGGGATTGTGATCACTGTACACAATAATTGGAGAAAGAGCTGAGGTAACATACACTTCAAAATGCTGTAAAGCCAATATCAAAGCCAAACATTCCTTCTCAATTGTGGAATAATTTTTCTGGTGTTTGTTTAGTTTTTTTAGAAAATAACATACAGGGTGATCCACACCACTTTTGTCTTCCTGAATCAATACCCCTACATCACTTGCATCAACAGATAATTTAAATGATTGGCTAAAATTTGGTGCAGAAAGAACTGGTGCATTCTTAAGCATGGCCTTTAACATGTCAAAAGATTCCTGACACTTGTCAGACCAAAGAAATTTGGTTTTCTTACTCAATAAACTTGTCAAAGGTTCAGCAATTTTGGAAAAATTGGAACAAAATTTCCGATATTATCCAGCCATACCTAGAAATCGCATCAGTTGCTTTTTACAATTTGGAACTTGAAATTCAGAGATAGCTTTGACCTTAGCTTCTATAGGTTTAACTTGACCTTGTCCCACAATATGTCCTAAAAATGTGACACAAGCATGGCAAAACTCACTTTTGCTCAAAATAATTGTCAGATTCGCATCACTGAGTCGATCGAAGAATTTTCGAATGGTTTCCAAATGATCTTCCCAGGTGTTGTTGTAGATAATGACGTCATCGATATAAGCGTCACAATTATCAAGACCAAATGTTATCATGTTCATCAGACGTTGAAATGTTGCAGGCGAATTTTTCATTCCAAACGGCATGACTTTATATTGATAAAGTCCATCTGGAGTTGCAAATGCTGAAATTTCTTTTGCCCTTTCCGTCAGTGGAATTTGCCAGAATCCTTTTAAAAGGTCAAACTTGGTGACATATTCCGCATTTCCAATTTTATCAATGCAATCGTCCATTCTTGGGATTGGAAATGAATCAGTTTTGGTGACACTGTTGACTTTTCTATAGTCAGTACACATACGGAATGTATTATCTGGCTTGGGAACAAGAATACATGGTGAACTCCAGTTACTTTTACTTGGTTCTATGAAATCATTCTCCAGTAGATACTGAATTTCTTTCTTCAGATAGTTCTGTTTGAGAGGATTCATCCTATAAGGATGCTGTTTCACAGGCGCAGAATCTACAATGTCAACGTCATGATAAATTTTACTTGTTCGTGTTGGAACATCAGGAAACAAGTGCTCATAGTCATGTAATAGCTGTTTTAGTTCATTTCTTTCCTGTTGTTGTAGATGTGAAAGTTTCTGGTCTAGGTTGTTCAATATTTCTGAATTCCGAAGATTGGTTATACCAGAGTCACTATAGTCTGATTGTATTCCATCGTTGATATCTTCACTGTGTGGGACAGGTACAACTAAATTAACAGAATAATTAGCTGGGCTATCTCTGTCAAAATATTCCTTTAACATATTTATATGACAAAGTTGTTTCTATTTCCGTCTCCCAGGAGTGTTAATGATATAATTTAAGTCATTTACTTTCTTTTCAACGGTATAAGGACCATAAAATTTAGCCTGAAGAGGATTCTGAGTTATGGGCAAGAGAGCCGAACTTTGTCACCAGGTTTAAAACTCCTTTCCTGTGAATTTCTGTCATACCTTAATTTCATTTTTGACTGGGTAGTGTGAAGATTAGTTCTTGCTACTTCACAGGCCTTTGGCAACTTGTATTTGAAATCAGAAACATAATCAAGAAGATTAATCTTTGAATCTTCATTTGAAAGAAGTTTCTCTTTCAATAATTTCAGTGGTCCACGGAGAGTATGACCAAAAACTAGTTCAAAGGGACTAAAACCCAACGACTCTTGAACTGATTCCCTAACAGCAAACAACAACAAATGAACACCCTCATCCCAATCCTTTTCTGTATCAAAGCAATATGATCGAATCATATTCTTCAAAGTTTGATGAAATCTTTCCAAAGCACCTTGACTTTCAGGGTGATAGGCAGAAGATTTAAACTGTTGGATGCATAATTCATGCATAACTTGTTGGAAAATTCCAGACATAAAATTTGACCCTTGATCCGAATGGACAGATTTGGGAATGCCAACAAGTGTAAAAAACTTCACCAAAGCTTTCACAATAGTTTTAGTTTTTATATTTCTCAGAGGAATTGCCTCTGGAAATCTTGTAGATGCACACATGATGGTCAACAAGTATTGGTTGCCTGACTTGGTTTTAGGTAAAGGACCAACACAGTCTACAATTATTCTACTAAATGGTTCATCAAATGCAGGAATAGGTTGCAGATGAGCCTTAGGTATCTTCTGATTGGGTTTTCCTACCATTTGACAAGTGTGACAAGATCTGCAGTATTTAGAAACATCACTTTTGAGTTTCGGCCAATAAAAATGATTCAAGATCTTGTGATAAGTCTTACGGACTCCTAAATGACCAGCCAAAGGAGTTTCATGGGCTAAATTAAGAATTTCCTGTCGATATGACTTAGGAACAACAATTTGATAGCTCACTGACCACTCGTCACCAGCGGGTACATCAGGTAGTCTCCATTTCCTCATAAGGACCCCATTTTTCACAAAGTAACACACTGGAACTTGTGTGGCTTCAGTTTCACTAATAGCCCTCTGAAACAAACAAGATATCTCGGGATCTTGCTCCTGTTCAACGACAAGAGATTGTCGTTTGTCATCCTGAGTAGGACAAAGAGAATGAGTTGCCAAAAGAGGATCACTGTGATCAATACCATTTGATTGATCAATACCTGAGGAAAAGGTGACCTCATCAAAAAGCTGACCAATACATGTGTCAGCTAAAGGAATAATATCCTGATCAACATCACTCTCAAGAGCTCTTTTTTCCATAGCTCTAGTAACTGCACAAGCAGGGTACAAATCAGGGATTTCAGTTTCGACAGGATCAACTTTCTGATCCAAACAAGGCTTGTCAGTTACAAGTGGATTAACCACAACCTTATCTCCAGCTAGGTCATTGCCTAGCAATAAATGAACACCCTCTATGGGTAAAGAAGTCACTGCCCCAACAGTCACAGGTCCAGAAACTAAGTCTGATGCCAAATTTACACAATGAAGAGGAACATTTACAAAGCCGCACTCTACTCCCTGAACAAGAACACTTTCACTTGAAGAAGACTCCACAGACAAAGGCAAAGTACCTGATAATAAAAGACTCTGAGAAGCTCCAGTGTCCCTTAATATTTTAATTGGGATAGGCTTGGCAGAATCACCAATAAGTGATATAGAACCTTCTGACATGAATGGTTCATAAGCCTCCAAAATAGAATCAGACTGGGGTTTGTTTGACCCAACAAATGTATTGCTTTCAATACAAGACCGTGACCTTGACCTCGTAGAAATAAGAGCATTTGGAAAAGCTCTGTCTTTTCTCTGTTGCTTATTTTTCAACTTGAAGCAATGAGAAATAACGTGCCCTTTCGTTTTACAATAAGTGCACGTAGGAAGAGATAAGGATTTCTGATCAGTCTTATCAGATGTTTGATTCCTAACAGTTGTGCTGTTGTGAAATTTGGAAGTACTCGAATGAGATTGAAATGGTTTTTTACCAGAAAACTGCTGAGAGGACGACTTATTGCCAAATGAAATTTTGTGAGTCAAGGAATAATCATCAGCCATACGAGCAGCATTTTCCAAAGTTTCCACATTCTGCTCGTCAAGATAGGTTTTAACATCCCTATGGATGCACCTCTTGAACTCTTCAATTAATACGAGCTGTCTGAGGTTATCATAAGCTTGATCAACTTTCTTGGCTGAGCACCACCTATCAAATAGTTGTTCTTTATCCCTTGCAAATTCGACATGAGTTTGTCCAGTTTCTTTTCTACAATTCCTAAACCTTTGTCGATATGCCTCTGGTACCAACTCATAAGCTTTCAAGATGTACTCCTTAACCAAATCATAATCAGTGCTTTGTTGTACTGACAGTGAAGTGTAGACTTCACGAGCTTTGCCAATTCTAAATCAATCTGTTTCTTTAACTCTAATTCCCTTAATTTCCTGTCAGAACCAGATACAGGCTTTCTCTTCAAACTTAAAGCACTGCTATCAAAAATTCCCTTTCCTACTAAATACTGAATCAAAATAATCTTTATCTCCTGTTTTGTCAATGATACTTTTGCCTCAGATAGACTGTATTTTCTGGCAAGCTCGAGCAACTCATCCTTTCTCATGCATTCTAACCCCTCCTGGGTAGGTTTTGAAATGAAATTCTGAACATTAGATGCCATTGTAAATGCTTGTTGGTTTCACACACACAAAATTTCTCTATTTAAAATCTTTGCCAAAGACAAAAAAAATTCAGAGACAAAATCAATATGAATTTCAAAGATAAATTTAATATCTCTAATATGCTTTAAAGAAATTCAGATCCCGGAACCCCCCAATTTCTGTTACGACTCTATGGTCTAAGAAAAATGTAACCGAAAGAAAGTGAAACCAACAAATCAAGTAAAAATCAACAAGCAATTTATTACTAGATAATTAAAATGAAAAATCAAAAAGTCACTTACAGTAATGTGTTTTGAAATCCTAATAATCCAATAAGAATGATTGTTCTAATCACAAGTCCTAAATATAGAATGTTCCGAATTCACGGCTGTGTCCTTGAATGTTATGATGTGCTAATGGTCTCCAAAGTCCTGATGTACTAGAAATCTTGATGTGCTGATGTCAAAATGAAGTATTCCAAAATCTCTGAATAAGTTCACTTAAATTCCAAAATCATCAATTAAAAATCCAAAATCCAAAAGTTTATGAGCACTGTTATAATCCAATGAATATTTAAAATAATTCCTCTCTTAGAATTTGGAATGAATTTTCACAACTGCAATAGCTCTTTACAAGACTGATGGTAATGTCAAAACTGAAAAAATCTCCACCAAACATGGTATATATAAAGATTGGTCACATGACAGAATGTTCTAGATTGGTCACATGACAGAATGTTCTAGAATGTGTGTCATCTTAATGGAATTCTAACTGTAAACAAAATCAACCTTGAACTTCAAATTGAGAAAACATATTGATCAAAACAACCTAATTCAAGGACACTAGTTATACATGTTTTTCCTAACAAACATAAAGATTTAAGCAAATATTAAAGTGAAGAAACATTTATAATTTCCTAAAATATATATAATATTATATAAACATCATACATAACAAATTGATATTCAATTAAATGAGTGATAAAGAACCAGTCTATGTATGGTGGTGCTAAGCATTTGAAACAACATCGGCCGTTTATGCGAAACAATAATATGCTTCGTATGATCCGTAGGATTGACTTGGAAGTTGCGAATGGGCACAGACATGCGGTTCACTGTGACGTCATCGGTATGTTGTGATGTCTGTCGCGTGTTACATTGTTACGGCATCAGCGCTGTACTCCAGTACGGCTAGTAAAGAATACCAGACCTTTTCCTCCAACTTATTGGGGGAAATTCGTCACATTCTGCACTAAAACTAATTTTGAGAAACTGCAATCTGAATTGAGTGTGATGCAGTTATCAAAGCGTACGGTTTTCTCCCTGTGGCATTTTACCACGAAATTTACAGCATTGTGGCAGTGGTATTGTCGTTACAATGGAAGTTAACCAATTGTGCGCGCAGTACGCTTCAATTGAACAGGTTAGTGCTATCCCAAATTGCCATCCTTACGTGTACATGCCTAATGACTCAAGATACAAAAACTTTTTTAAAATGTAGATTGACATCACATTGTCAAGTAAATATGCATGCCAGCATATACGCCTTGTTAGCGTGCACAACACATACAAATGTTACAACTTTTTAGTCAACTGAAACTGCCGTAAGAAAACCCCGTTATGCCACGCTAACAACGACATAGGCTGCCATTCTAAACTTCAAAGTCCTACGGATCATACCTCGAATGAATGCCGATAGCTGCCATTCGAACAACCTCGGCTAGTTACAAAATAAGCATTGACTGAGAAGTTGCCAATGCATCGAACTGTTTTTCATCGCAAATTCTCAGTCAATCCTACGGTCAATCCAATTGTCGAAATAGCCGAGGTGATCTGAATAGATTGCGGTTTCTATTCTTGCAGAGAAATTTCAGGCGAATAAAATGTATGATTTTTTTCTGCCAATTATTACGCCGACATACACCGGACACAGACTAAGTCTCGCAGAAATAGCCGAGGTACTCTGAATGATATCGTAACAGCCTCGGCTATTTCTGCGAGACAAAAATCTGCCTCGGATTTATGTAAGCGCAATAATTTACGTAAAAATCATATTTTGTTCCCTGGAAATGTCTTCGCAAAAAAAGAAACCGCAATTGATTCGGATCACCTCGGCAATTGTATCGATTGGATTGACCGTGGGATTAACCGAGAAGTTGCGAAAATGAAAGAAAAGTTCGATGTATTCGCATCTCAGTCAACCTTGTTTCGTAAATAGCCGAGGTGGTCCGAATGGAAGCTATCGCCATACATTCGAGGTATGATCCATAGAACCTCAAATCGTGAATGCCTGTTTCACCCAGCCCACTTCTGCTTTCTTCGACATACAATGGGTAGCCCTCTGGAAAACAACGAATGAAATTAAACGAGACGCTCCAAATTGTGGGCTCTGGGTGGCGCTGCAAGTGTTGAGTAAGATTAACTAAAATTAATAATAATACAAAGGATGTCAATTACATCGTGAAGGTAACGAAAAGCAAAATTTGTATCAGGAAGAATGTTTCAAGAACAATTGAAGTGTATACAAGAGTATTTTTTACATTATGCACATTATGTAGACCAACAACTTGTTTCCGCCTCCATTCTTTATCTGACATGACTGGTGGCAAATAGATAAATAGAAAAAAAAAAAAACTGAGAACAACGTGTTAGTCTAACACATTGTGATGTAATAATCTCGATGATGTCAACGCTTTCTCAAAGGACGAGATCAGAACGTATCCGCTTGAAATAAACAAACTGCAAAGGGACGCAGTTTTTGTCTTTTTTTTTTTTTTTGTTTTTGTTTTTTGTTTTCTTTCTCCCCAAGACTGATATCTGTCAATTCTCTGTGCAAGATACACATTCTGCAGGACCCAAGGTACTGATTCAGCTCCCATAGTAAACCCACGGAAACACCATGATATTAAAAATTCAGTAACTTAACATTTCTGAATGCCCATAATCAAACTTGTAGTTCTCAGTATAGACCCATCCTTGACGCAAGCTTCTGTGTGGAGAAAGCCAAATGTCCCGCAGCATTTTTTGTTTGTTTGTTTGTTTGTTTGTTTGTTTATCAATTCCACACGTAAAGAATCAGGTACTAATTCAGTAATGAGTGTTCCAAAGACAAGTCTGTAAAATGACTGAAATTCCATCAATAACACATTGACTTTATTTTATAAGTTTTTATAAGTTACAAATATGATTAGCTCTACAAAGATTTTTTTTACTAAAATTTTACTTTTCATTATCAACCAATCATGGCCAGCCAAACCCATATATACTCTATTTTATCTTCGCCCATTTCTACACTGGTTCCCATTCTTCCATATAATTATAATTAGTACCGTGAGTCCGGCACCATCGCCATTAAGTAGCGCCTCTGCTATATGGCGATTGACTATACAATTTTGTATCTTATTACTACGCGGATCAGCTCAGAACAAAACTGTTCCACACACTTGACCCTTATAGTTTGTTTGTTATATCTTGATTTTAATTTACTTTGTTTGTTATATCTTAATTGTAATTTGAACTTAGTAAAAAATTTCGTAAATAATGTGTTAACATGTGTTTTTGTACAACGTAAAATTACCCATGCGCATTTGAGCACTTCTGGAGGTGAGTAGTTCGTCCACGTTGTCGGGCTCTTCAGTTTCGGAGGTAAAGTGGTTCTTGCATGTAGTCCGCAATCCCATAATGCCTAAATGGAGTGATCTGTTCTGAACACCGCCCTGAAAGTTTGAAGTTTGGCAAGATTCAGTCCGGACAGGCCAAGACTAACACAGACAAGACACAATAATTTAGTTCTGCACCGCTCTGTCAGTGTGTAACTTGGGCTAGTCAGGTATACTTTCTTATATGAATTTCGGGTAATGTTTCATCACAATGGCTGAAATAACTTTCGAAATTAATTTACTCCGAACCTGGACGCGGAACAATAAAAGTATGCTCTGGCGTCCTCTAAAAAGGTTGATGGTGTCAGGGGGTACACTACCTCAAGAACGATTTCATTTCTGGGCAGCATTTAGTTAGTTCCGGTACAGTGAGAGTGATTTTTTTTTTTTTTTTTTAAAGTAACTGAAAAGGAAAGAAAAATAAATTTAAAATAAATAAATAAATAAATAAATAAATAAATAAATAATAATAATAATAATGGTCAAGTAGAAGCAGGCAAATTTAGCATAAAGCGGTTACGGTTACGACGAGGATAATCGGTACTTTCTGATATATATTATTGCAGTGTTTTGATGTAAAATGTGCAGCAGGGTGACTACAAGAACATGAAATATCCCAAAATTGATCCGAAAAATATCTACAAAAATCCAGAAGTTACAAAAAATCTTAAAATTCATTGCACGCAAATTCTATTTTTTTTTTACATTTATATGCACTAATTTATATTTCCCAGCCGTATCATATCCTTATATGTTACTAACAATATCACATGCAATTTGTCATTAGCGAAGGGTCAATCACTGCAACATGTTTAAAAAATTCAAATAAATAAAATAATAAACTGATTCACAGAAAGCGTGAAGAAAAGAACAATAAAATGACAGTAAATTTTACAAATCACTTTAAAATCCTCAAATCGCCATTTCCGCTAAAAATCTTTAAAACTCGGTGAGAAATCCACAAGTTGTGGAAAAATCCAGAAGTGTGGTCATTATGATTAGGCAAATACTTTCATGGATAACATATTTTAAAACTGATATAGATTTAAGATTGATCGACACAGTGACCTAAATCATTGTTCTCGTAATGGGAGGAAAAAGGCAAGTACATTGGTAATTTGTTGTGCGGGAGAGGGAATAGATATTGAATGTGGCAGACTACCCTCGTTACAAGGTGTCAACTTTATTTGGTTGGTTATCGTTATCTAGAGGATGATCGACCTCGGTGTTATTGCCCGGATCGAGTAAATAATAAAATAAATTATGAAATTCATGGATGGAATAAATAGAGATCTGAGCAGATATATAAAACAGAATAACACGAGCCCCCGTACATGAAATATAACGATTTAATCAATTACATAAACAAACTGGGATAATACATTACATTAGGAAGATACACTTCTTTTTGAAATAAATCATTTACCGAATTTCAAACACAAATATACTTATATAAATTGCCGATCTGTTTAAACGATAGAATTAGTTCATCATAGAATCGAGTGAACAATCGAAGTCATTGCCTGAACAACTGCATAACCTGCGATAAGCTGTTCACTCCAACTTCGATGCTGCTGTCCAGTCAAGATTGATGTTCTCCTCTTTTTGTCCTCTTCTTTTCCTTCTCACGCTCTCTTATCTCGCCTCCTTCGGCCCTCAAACTTTGTGTGGGTAGGTAGGTGGATACGTGGATAGGTAGGCAGGTGGATGGAGCTATTTCCCCTTTCAAAAATAAACAGAGAAACAACCTAAATCTTTCGTCAAATATCCTACTGGGAATAGAACCTTACTCCACTCTCGTTACGTCAGATATCGTCCTATCGGAATTCAAACATATACCAAAGGCTATCTGGTCAGGCCAAACCTGGCAGATCATAAACAAACCTTATTTCAGAAGATTAATGCATTTCTAACGGTTATTTCGTTACTAATTCACATTAACATCACACGAGACATAACAGTTTCAGTTCCCGTCTCAATTATACAAATGAATCAATGAAATTCACTTCATGGCTTAACTACATTAATTTCAGTGAATACTCAAGTCTTTATCATACATGAAATCATCTAAGACAACTTGTATCAAATAAAGTAATGCATCAAATTCTTAGAATACATGATTCCTATAACAAATCAAGACGATAAATTCAAACAATTCGTCAAACTCATATAAAGAAGATTATTGTACGAATTCAGACAAATTAACTCAAACAAATAGTTATACTCATATCAAGAAAATTGATCTACGAATTTAAACAAATAAATTCATGCAAATATAAACAAATAAATTCAAGCAAATAATTATATTGGTATTAACGAATTACATGAGACTGATGCAAATACCTTGTGCTTTCAAGCCTTGCTCACTTCTACCGCCAGAATTGTCCGTCATCTTCCAGACATCTGTTCCTTGAATAATTGTTTATACGAGAGAATTTCTCCTAAATTCTATCTCGGAGTCGAATCTATTTCTCTTGCAGAAAAAATTTAGACTGATTCAATTTTGCGATGGGGCATATTAAAACATGAAATTTCGTCTGGGAAACACGCCCCTTATTTAGCGTAGCCAATCAGATTAAACGGATCTACCGCCTTTTATAAATATGCGACAAACGTGGTCACCGTAACATGCTAGATTTTTAAATAACCGATTCTGGAGAATTTCCAAAAGATAATGCAACTTCTACTTACTTCATATCTATTCCTGCAAACTGTCAACTTTGACATTTTTGATCTCTAGACTCCAAATAACCTTCGTAGGCTTAATTAAGAATCAATTTCGCCCCTCTAACACGGACATTAAAACCATCGCAGTCATGCGATTTAATACGGTATCTTCCCTCATAAATCTAATTAATTGTTCTCTGCCTAAACTAATGTGCTCTATATTCTCTGCTGTACTCTACCGAATACATCAACATAAATTTGCACCCTTACATTGAATTTGGTGCAATAACTAAACAAGTAACAAAAACGCAAACAACACAAATTCAAGAGTTATCTGCGATGTTCGCAAAACTTAAATCATATATACAATGAAACATTGACAGAACAAATGTAACTAGGAGAAATAAGAAGAGGAAGGAAAGTGGCATATACACAATGACATTCAATACCAACTAACAACTTAAGTAATTTGGTAATTGTAGTCGCGCGCGCGCGCTCGAGAGAGAGAGAGAGAGAGAGAGAGAGAGAGAGAGAGAGAGAGAGAGAGAGAGAGAGAGAGAAGTGGGTGGGTGGGGGTAGTGGGCTATCATACACTTTGATTGTTGGTAACTAATTGTCTCTCAAACTTGGAAATAATGTATACTTAAAATTGTTATACTTAAATCACGATTATTTTAACTTTTGCTTATTTATGATCTCTTTTGCCTTGCAGTAGAAAGAGTGTATATATGATATAGTAACATGATTTTGTCACCTCCAACTCGGCCAAGCGATCAACACATACCCAACCTCTCCGTTCTACAAATTTCATACGTACATTCTAACGTTACATACATTTTGTTCAAGGGGAGAACTATGCAGTATTCAAGGTAATGGAGCCAGAACACATTTATTTGTCTTATTCACACCAAACATTTGTGAGCTTTAGTAAAATTTACGAACCTTGACATATTCTTCCAGGTTTGTTGTATTGTTTAATGTACACTTAAAACCTATATTTTTTTATATGCCAGGTGTTTATGTATAAAGAAACGAAACTTTTTGCAACGTACATTCTTTTTCGTAGGTGATCTTTGAATTTTTCTTTGCATTAACAATCTCAGGTTCCCAGTTTAAACTTAAAACTTTAAATTCGCTGGCAAAATTTCTTAAAACTTCAGATAAACTCTGAAAATACAATCCAGTTTTATTTATTATTTTGTATGTTACATATGTGGTCACTTGTACATTATTTTTATCACAGTTTTCTCTCTCTCTCTCTCTCTCTCTCTCTCTCTCTCTCTCTCTCTCTCTCTCTCTCTCTCTCTCTTGGAATGCATATTCCTAGTACTCTAGTACTGGGGGAACTGTCATGACGTTTTGTGGATGTGGTGGGGATATTTAAAGTTTATCTGTGGTTACGTACTGGATCAAATTTAAAGGAAATAGATAACCACTAATACCGTTTTCATATTTGGATGACTTCCTGAGTTTCCGTATTGATTTTTCCTTTCACTCAATAATATTTTAATGCACAATACTCGTGCACATAAACGCAGCAATCCTCTGTAATGTATAATATTGTATGTTTATTGTATAATTCACTACATTGAAGTATTTCTTTTTTTATAAAACTTTTTATTCACTTAGTATCGATTATCCCCAGTGAATCCACTTATTGACTGGGTGTATGCTCTATTATTTGCTTTCCATTCGTTTATTTGGAAATAATAAATGTTTTAAGACTAGACTATTAATAGGCATTCGCAACTTCGAGGTCAATCCTAGTCTGGTTCCCTAACGCCTCGCCATTCCGTTACTCTTCGTCATAATGAAGAGAAACGGAGTGGAGAGAGATCAGGAAACCAGACCAGGTAGATAGCTGCCATTCGGACTACTGTGGCTTTTTATGAAGCTAGGGTTGACCGAGAAGTTACGAATAATCAAAGTATAATTTTTTTTTTTTTTTTTCATTCGTACCTTCTCAGTCTATCATACAGTCAATCCAATGGTAGAAATAGCCAAAGTGGTTCGAATAGATTGGGTTTTCTTTTTTGCGGAGAAATTTTCGGCAAATAAATTGAACGATTTTTCTGTAAATTACTACGTCGACATACCACCGAGGCATATTTTTATCTCGCAGAAATAGCCGAGGTTGTTCCGAATGATTAAGCGGACAACGTAGCCGGTGTCCAACAGTTTTACACAGCATTTGAAAGTTTGGTATAGGTTGGAAATAATCGTTTACGGCATATCATCCAGTACATAACTATATTTAGAATGGATTCAAATCATGAAGTTATGGTTTAATGAAGAGAAACCAGTCAGTGAGGTGAAATAAGTTAGATTTGTGTATATTTGTCCATTCACTTACCCCACCCCACCCCCATCAACATCCTTTATATTGGTTTTTCTTAAGTCCTTGTCAAGTCGGTTTTCTCACATGCCTATTTACTACAATGTTTGTGCATAAACCACCGAACCTTAACTAGTAACTTCCGCGCCTGTCACAACCCTTAAGGAATAGTGGGTTATGTTATGTAGTGAATCCCACTCGGTTACTAGAAACACCGAAATACGTTCAAAAACCTAAATACACAAGTATCTACATTATTTGCGGTGTATATATCGGTGTACACGCCGAATTATGATTTGCATTTGTTTAAATAATTATCCTTATCAAAATAAACTTTAATATAAGTGATTTTGATAAAAAAATTATATACTTTCTACCTATTTCTAGCACAATGCAAGTCGGTCGTACTTGATTGGACACGTATGATAAACGGCAAATTGTAATACATACACAGAAAGTAAGTAATAAGTATCAAAGTACCAAAAGTATTTGCCAACATTATATTATTATATCTATTTAAGAACGGGGTTCATAGACTCACAATTATTATTTTTCCACATGCGGTGTATCTGATATTCTTAATGTGTTATTGACTTTTAGTTTGGTGTTTGTCTTTAGTCTTTTCTGAGAGTAATTAAGAAATTTTTCAGAAATTCCAGCACAGTGATGTTTGAAAGCTTCACATTTATCGTGAAAGCAAATAATGTAATCAAGGTCAACTTGTCCGTTTTCCCAAAAAGTTTGTTTCACGGTATTGTTGCAGTCAGTCATGGTAACTGTGTGGTCTGTCAATATATGCCTAGCATTCTCTTGTAAATGGCATGTGCACAGAACGTGTGTTGCTTCAGGTAGAACTGCCGTGATGCCTTTGACTAGAGCCTTTTCGTCATCACTTCCAATTACAAAGCTGTTAAGATTCGAATCCATAAGTTTTACTTTTAAAATGATGGAAAAAATTACTATGTTTCAAAATTGCTATTGTCATGAATGAAGATTGGTCCAAGAAAGATTGGTGGTTTGCTTGTTTTGACCCGTTTCACTGTAGGTTGCTTGTAACATGTTACCGTCACATGCATATTACACAGCATAAAAGTTTTGTAAATGCCAAGGATAGTCTGCCCAGAGCAACACAGATTCTTAATGTCTGTTATCAATTCATCTGTGTACAAAATGACACATGGCAGTTTACCCCTAGTCCCGATAACTGATAGTACAAAAGGGTCATTTTCAGTTAGCAAATTTTCGAGGTGTCTGATTTGGTCAGCAGTATTGCTGGAGTGTCCTGTAACTTTTCTGTCCTTTGATTTTTTGTTTTTGTTTGTCATAAATTTGTTGAAGTTCTGTTGGTTGGGACAGTTCACCGTGTTTAGAAGTCAGTTTATATAATATTTTATGAGATTTCATTTATCCAGTAATTTCCGTAATGTCATCTAAAACATGGTCAGGTGTTCGTAAATATTCTCTCGTCTGTCGCAAGTTTCCACGCGGCGTTAAACCCAGAAATTTCCCATCATATTCAACCAGTGACAAATTACTAATCAGACCCCCTCTCACCTAGCCTGTGAGCCTCATTTGGTAACTATTTTCCTTTTTCAACTGAGTATCGTACCTGTGTATCAGGACAACTTGATCTTTGCCAGATTGTAGATCGAAAGGTCTATATTCAGTTTTCTGCTCAACTTGGTTTTTGAAAGATAACTTCCCATTTTGACAAAAATAAAAAGGGGATGCACCAGCAGATGTATGCCACACACCACAGTCATCTGAAAAAGAACTTTTTCTTTATTTGACCTCTTTTTGAGGTTTTATTGTTATTCAAAATGAAGAAGACATTTTCTTTTAAGCCACATGGAATGCATTCTGTGCTAGACTCTGATTTTAACAACAATTGCACAACTTTTCCCATGTCAAGAAAATTACCCTGTTCTAATTTGCCTTCTGCTAAATGTTTGTATGTGTCATTTCTGTATTTTACCTCGTTTTGTGTGTTAGTTACGTTGTTGATTATAGCAGTGTGTGTCTCTCTAATAATGGTTCTTTCCATCATGTCAGAATTAACAGAAACAGCACTTTCTGAATCATCTACTGAGTCATCTTATGAAGAGTAGTTTTCTACGTTTATAATGACCATATGCTCCTTTTCTTCATATAACAGTGGCACAAAGTGATTGGGTACAAAACCATTTGTTCTTTCTGGGACAGGCATTTGTGTCTACATTATGCATGCTGTGGGAGATGCTGATTTGTTTACTGCTATTCTAACAACCTTATGATTGGATCTGACACAAACTTGGCTTGTGACTGTGGTGGATAATTAGAAAGAATTGGTCTTGAGATGCTGGCACTTATTTCATAAATGTGTGCCATTTCAGAGTAGGAACTAGCCTCAATAGCGTCTTTAACAAGTTTTGAATAGCCACTAACAACAATGCAATTATCAGATATCAAATCGACCAAACTGTTGGACTTTTCATCGTAGTAACAAGGATTCAGTATCAGTTCTATTGCAGTTTCTATTTGCAGAAGTTTGTGAAAATTTTCTGAACCAGTGAGTGCTCTTGAAACTGCTCTATAAAAACAGTTACCATCACCACCAAATGACACTGGTACAAGTTCCCATAAAATAGCTGGATGACACATTTTTAAAATTTGCACAAGAACTGCATCTGTCTATCCATTGTTAGACATATGCACTGACACTGGAATCAAAATCCCGTATGTGATCAGAAGTTTACTTTCGTACTTTCCATATACTATCTTATATTTTAAGTTCAGAAATATTATCTGTTTATCATACCAGTCCAGTCAAGTACAATCAAGTACAACTGAGTGATGTCATTACATGAATTGTGCTAGATATAGGCAAAAAGTAAATAATTAGTATCAAAATTGCTTAAATCAAAGTTTATTTTGCTTTTTATTATTATTATTAAAACAATTACAAATCATAATTTCAGTGTGTATACCGATATATGCACCAGAAACATGTAAATACTTGTGTATTTCTGTGTATTTTGGTTTTTGAGTGTATTTCGGTGTTGCTGGTAACCCCATTCCTTGGACCAGACTTTAAACAAGTTTTGCAGTTAATCAGGTTTTTCCTTCTATTTACAGCTTGAGGTCTAGAACGTTGAATGTCAGAATGATTGGTATATCTTCTAAAGTTTTAGCACAATATTGCTCAAACTTGGCTGAGCATTGATTGGGTCTGAAACCAACTTCCTACAGAACCCACTTACCTTTTATGCAAACAGCATAAACCTTTTTATAATTAGATTCTATGACCGATAATACTTTTTGACTTTATATTTCCTTCATATAAACAGAAATTTAATCAAAGTTAATTGTTGTTTTGGAGAAATATGACCAGTGTTCTCTCCGGGCTGTCCCCTTCAGCCTTTCAGTACAGTAAAATTTGAATGGGCACACATAAACATTGAAAATGTGTCATAAAAGGTGCACAAAATATATCTGGTTGTATTGTTTACAAGCTTATGCTCTCTGTCACACCTATTAGACAAGTCCACAAAGTAATAAAGACGATTTATTTTATCATTTTACCATGCGGTGAGCTTCTTTTTTATTAAGGTTATATCACGCTTTTACAGGATGTTCCTAAATCAAAATGCTGGCTTCACAATAATCAAAATGAAAAATAAGCTTTCTTATTACACAACTGTGCAGCAGTGAAAAGGAAGGGGGGAAGAGATTAGTGTTTTATGGTACAGCAACACAAGTATGTTATTCAGTGCCTAGGTAATTGAAGTAAAATGCCTTGTTCAAGGACATGGCTACCATCCAAGGCTGATCTGATGGTAGGATTTGAACCTGCACCCTTTCAGTCTCGAGTCTGGCATGCTAACCACTGAGCCACCACTGCTTCATAATTTAAAGTAGAACCACCATGATGATGGCACTACGACAGGGGTAGAAAAATTTGTAAAATTCATAGTTGTCTCTGAGCAGCAAGCCTTGAAACTGGTTATGTAGCAGGTTTTTCAGGTTGCTTGGTAAATTACTGCAGACACCCTCAAGATTGCAGTAATCAAAATTATTAAACATCTTATTTAAGTTCTTATGTGCAGAAATGCTTATATTGAACAAGAACATATGAAAATGTATCGATGAGGAATACTAGTCACTGATCTCCCCAGAAAATTTTGTATAGCATTGGGGTAAGTGTGCGGCAGCAGCATAAAATGTTTTCAAAAATGAGTGCTATCATCATAAATGTGAAAAATATTATTATAATTGAAAAATAAAACAAGTATATATATATGTATATATTTACAGAGTATTCTTTATTTCTCTAAGTTATAACATGATTTAATGCCAAAGCCCATTAATCTTTGAAATTGAATAAACGATGAAACTATCCAAGTTACATTAATTTCAGATGTCAAAGACATGTGGTTGTAAGTTCATCTGTGGCAGTTATGAAGATTGTATCACTGATTGAGGTTTTTATGCTTTAATTTGCGATTTTGACAAATAAGAGGATGCATATTAATGCAGCAAATATACTAATTAAAAAGTATCACAACTTAATTTATAATGTAATACATTCCAATTGCATACTAGTTGTGTATTGTTTAAGAAATATTTTAGATTTTAATGAAGGTATAATCCAACACTTTTTATTTACATGTTTTAAAAACAGGCAAAATTGGAAGATAAAAATTGCTTTGTTTCTTATTTGGATTGACAGAAAAGAGAAATTAATAGGGCAGCACCCACTTAAGTTCAGGTTAATTGATCAAACTGGTTTTTTTTCTTGCTGAGAGTATACTATGTAAATATAAGAGCACCTCATGGGTAAGATCCAATTTTCATTCACGAAGTTTTCCTCATGACGTGTTCCAGAAGATAACAAGAAAACAACAATCACAACTACAACAACAACTACTGCTGATACTAAGATTAATACTGCTGCTAAGATAAAAATAATAGATTACAATATTAGATTGCCATAGGAGTTGTGTACCCCCCCCCCCCCCTTTCATCTCGATCTTTGGCAACTAGGTAGAACTAAACCAAAATTTGGCAATATGGAAGATTTACAATCTGATCCACTGATTTGCACCCAGGAATATGAAATCTTCCATTCACTGTTGAAACATGTCTTTTGTTTCTTATGATCTTCCTTAGGGGAAATCATGCTATTGGAATCACCAATCTCTGATTTTTGTAGCCAGGCCAACATGGGGTTAGCTGGGTACTATGTAAATTTTTTTTTACAGTTTTTGGAGGTTATGTGTCCATTTTTCAGAATGATCCTTAAGAATATGCTTAACTTAAAAAGTAATATGTGTCACATTTTGAGCTGGTAGTGGGAATGACTGAAATATATATAACACACACTGCTGGTAAACTTTATCATCGCTGGCCGATCATGTGATCAGTGCAAAGACAAAACCAGCATCAAAGGACATGCACCGCCGGTCGGGCCAAGCCATTTACAAAAGATAATGACAAAGTTACTGAGTTATTATCCTGGATTATCTTAATTACATAACCACGAAGAGGTGAAAACAGGTGCCATCTGAGTTATAGGGCTCTAAATTTGGCAAAAGGCTATTTACTTAGATTCATTTTAAAGGATATCAGTAAATCATTAAAGCATTTCAGCACTGGTGCACTGCATATCGGCGGGTTCTAAAGCAATGTGGGCTGAAATGTTAGTGTATCAGGACTGCTGTGGTAAAAAGCCCTGGCAAAAACACTGCTAGTATAAAATTATTGCAGTGATTTAAATGAATTAAATGGAAAGGTTCATAATTGTGGTGATGTGCATGCAAATAGCATAGGGTAAAAACAGGGTGCATTTTGCATGTTTGTACCCTTGTATTTTGAAAACTAAATAGTACACTTGTCTACTTAGAGCACAAATCTAGCCTTGGTCACCTAACCAGCCTTTCTTTGCAGAAGGAACAAAAAAGAAGTAGAGATGGAATCTATTGTGAATATATACATTTTTTATTGTATTTTTTACCATCCCTCCCCAAGGGTTGTATTTAGGATTAGAAACCTTTCATTGTCATCTACTCGTTCTCATGAAACATCAGATATGATTGACCCTCCTCAGTCAGTGTAGATGGAGTTCAGGGTATAAGATAGTGTATGAAAATGTGACATTTAATCCCCACCCCTCCAACTCCAGTTGTTACTTCCAGGATCTGAAACCTTTGTTATCATCTGTTCATATACATCATGCCAAATATGATCACCCTCCCTCAGTTGGTATAAATGGAGTTCAGTTTACAAGGTTAACTGAATGATGGACAGATAGATAGATAGATGAACATTACCAATCACATAATAATGGCAAAAGTGTTGATTTGTAAACAGTAAGAGAGCAAATATATATGTCTCAGAATGTAATGGTTTGGTTTGTTTTAGTGTTTTAGGGCACAACAACACATGTAGATTATGTAGTGCTGATGAAATTGGAGTAAAGTCCTGTGCCTAGTTGTGGTTGATTTTGGTGTTTTATGGCACAGCAACACAAGTAGGTTATTTAGTACCTAGGCAACTGGAGTAAAGTGCCTTGCCCAAGGACACACCTTGGTAGCGGACCCTGTCCAATCTGATGGTAGGATTCTAACCTGCACCCTTTTGGTTGCAAGGCATGCTTACCACTAAGCCACCATGCCCCCTTCCTGTGCCTAAGGACACACTATGGTAGTCAACCATGCTGATCCTGTGGTAGGATTTAAATCCACACTTTTTGGATCATGAGTCCAGCATGCTAACCACTGAGCCTCCAAGGTTCCTTCCTCGGTTACTTGTCTCTAACGGTATGCAGGAAGACGTGTTGAACCAATTCTACATCCCTGAGGAACTTTTGGGGTTCTGGGCAAAACACTTCATAACATTAGCACATCATCTTTCTGCCCTTCAATAGGATAAGTGCTTCTCACATCTGTTGATTTTGGGTTATCCTACATTCATTTGAGATGAAAACTTGGTTTTTATTTACACACAGTAGAAGTAATTTACCAGGTTTTAGGTCACTATTAAAAATAAAAACTGCTTCGTATGCATAACACTCTAATATCATACAGTATTACACTGACACCTTTGCCTTCTTTAGCATGTGGAGATTTGTAAAATGTAATTTTTATCTTTTTCTTATCCCCACATTTAATCATCAGGGATATTGTGACCCACCACCACCACCATCACCACCACCAACCAATTTGTTGTCCCCTTATGTACTATAAGCCCCTTACCGGAACTGATTTGTGGAGATTCACCAAACTTTCGTTGTCTGACACATATTACATACATCTGCAAGAGATTTTTATTTTCAGCTCACTTTTTTAACTATACTTTATAAATACAGTTATAATGGAGTGACACATGTATATGTAACAGATTTTGTGTTCTGACCACTTAGACATTGTAATGGAGTTACACATGTTCATGTAACAGATTTTAGATTCTGACCTCTTAGACACTGTTAAGTAGCAGGGAAAGTGGCAGGATGGGGAGGCAGTGGATGTTATAAAAATGTTGGAATTTTGCCATGGTGACCCATTGAAATTACATGTACTGTAGTGTAAATTTGGGGATGGGAGATGAGGAATTTTTTTTATTTTAACTGCCTGAAAATGTGCAATATTCTCATTAGAAACCATACATGTGTGTGGTTTACATAACACAAACTGTCTGTATCAATTATTGTGTCACAGATCTCCCATCTGGTATATTCAATTAGCAGAAAACAGTCACACAATAACCTGAAAATTTTATTAATGTTAAATTTTGGAAGGGTGATGTGGAACCTCCAGAGTGAGATTATTTTACCATTAGAACCAAACTTTCCTTCTCTAAGCTCCCATTTCCTCCCCCCCCTCCCCCCGAACTGCCCCCCACCATAAATCTACTTGTGTATAAAATCTATGTTAATCATACAGATATTGGTTACCTCTGTGTAATGATCTCAAGCCTAAAGGAAGAGCCATGTTCAAAAGTTGTATCATACTTTCCAGTTTTAAATTGCTTCCTGTATCCTCAGGCATGCAATATTGATTGAATTGCCTGCATGCATGTCGACATTTTGATCCGGCCCATCTGTTGTGTGTTCATTGATTAAGGCTTGTGTGAGTATAATTTTGTTTAACTCCTCATTCACTGTAAAAAGGAGTGACTGTAATTCTTGGGCATGAAGGATATGATTTGGTGTATTCTTTTGATGTACAAAACTGTAAATATGCACCTTAAGGCTGCAACATTTACCAAACTTATAAGCATGTACATGGTTTACAATAATCAAAATGATGCCATTTAAGAGAAATAATTTGAAACTCAAATTTTTCCAGTATCTACCCATTAGGCACACAGCTGACAGCTATTATAATGTGCATGCCATACTTGACTCAACTTATGATTATTTCATTTGTTGTATGTCTTTTATCTCTTATTATGACATGATTCAGTTTGTAAAACATGTCTTGGTTGAATATATCTGAGTTTCAGTAAAACATCCCTAGGATTGTCATAATAATGTTTCTTACTGTTACAGATATGTGCATGATGAAAAAATGTATAATGGAACCGGATGTACACCCGAACATGCACATGGGATGCTTTTGTAGGATCTACAGTAACCAAAGAAACTATGCCAAGGCTTACAAACTTGAAACGGTGTTTCTTTAAAATAAAATATTACTAATCGAAGGTTCTGTTAACAAATATGTTCTTTAAAGGTAAACGCTGTAGTTTAAAGAAATTGTTATCAGCATTATCAGTAAATCAACCGGATGTATAATGTTGTGTAATGTGCGATCTAACCAGTTCTCATCAAATTCTGCTCTTTTCCTAATTCTGCTCTTTTCCTAGCACTGCCACATTTGATGTGAAAATGTGAAAATAGATAATTTCATTGAAATGGGTAGTTCCTGCATCATTGACAGCCACATGCATGTTTGTTTACACATTTACCAATTTAGCAATTTAGTAAATGTTTACAGGCAGTAAAGTAAACTAAGCCATTTACACATGTAACACGGACAGTAAGAAAAAGAGTACAGTATATAGAAGATGCTCAAAACAGTACTATTGACCACACGCACTTAATAATTCTAAAAGATGCTCGAAACAGTCCTATTGACCACACACACTTAATAATGCTAAAAGATGCTCAAAACTACTATTGACCACACTCACTTAATAATGCTAAAAGATGCTCAAAACAGTACTATTGACCACACTCACTTAATAATGCTAAAGATGCTCAAACAGTACTATTTGACCACACTCACTTAATAATGCTAAAAGATGCTCAAAACAATACTATTGACCACACACACTTAATAATGCAAACAGACACACAGAACAGAAAAAAAACAGAAAAACAGAAAAAATCTTGTTAACTTTGGTTGCACAAAAAAATTTTACAAATTTGTAGAGCTGGATTGAGAGTATTGAGTACATTTTGTATGGAAATTGTACAATTTACTTTTATATGACAGGAAAGAGAAGAGAGGAAGATGCCAAATTTGTTTGTTAACACTGGCTTTATTTTTAAATAAAAAAAATCAAAATTCAGTAAATATAAATATATATATATATATATATAGATAATTTTCTATGTCCATTCTTATCCACAATAATGTGGCATCCTTCGGGACGGTAGAGTCCGATGTTGGTTATCAAAGGCAACAATTATTTCCAGCAATCTTGACGATGCACAGTGCTTAATACCATGTCACATCAGGATCTTATGGTAATTGTAGATGGCGCAGGTTCACACCCTGCATACCAGATTGCAGATATCGTCCATGACAGATGGTAAACTGACAACATAGTGAGCCTGCAGTATCATGATGTAGTGTAAAAATGACAACTACAGAGGATACAAATATACAGCTAACGATGGAGGTTCTAGCCTCTATAAAAAGCTGTATTCTATACCCTCCATTTTTTAAAGTATATTATTCATGAAAAATAAAATATCGTGACATGTGAGAGTGGATAAACTTTAGCTAGGTGTGAACAATCATATATTATTGCAGTTTAATGTTGTGTTTTGACAAAGAAATGCTGTAATAATGAAATATGAATGATGGCAGGAATTTAAGATCATCTGACAATCAACATATCTATAGCACTTTGGGAAAAGTGTGAACAAATTGTCTTGTGAGGCACTTGGTGGAGTTCATTCTTTAGGCAAAAGTACTCAGATCATGGATCAGATGGTATAATTCTTGTTAGTCATTGTTGCAGAAAAATACCTTTTGATATCATGTTTGAAATCTCATAATCTTTAGTTTTGCAAGCCAGTTTGCATATTTTAAATAAAAAAGGACAGTACCATCGTTTGTGTCCTATTAGTTGATGACATAATGTAATGATCACATCACATCAAGTGGTGTAGTGAGTGTTCATTTTATTGGGCTGCTTTAAGTATTTTCAGTGCAGTTTTGTTGTTGTTGTTGTGGGTTTAATACCATTTTTCAGCAGGAAGAACCTGGGAAAACCCCAGAAAGAATCACCAACCCACGGTAAGCTACTGACTTTCTTACATAATCACACTGGCTGAGCCTGAGACTCAAACCCATGCCAACAGAGGTGAGATGTCAGTGATCGGTAAAGGCGAGCACCTTAGACCACTCAGCCACCTGGGGCCCCAATGCATTTTTGAAAGTTATACACAAAAAAAGATCTGACCATAATGTCTACTTTTACAGAGGACAAAATTCTAATTTAAAATATCTTAATGAAAACATTTTTTGTGCAGGTTTTCTTGTCTTTATACAATGAGTGCAATAAACGGTAGGATATGTTGCAATTAGAATATTAATTTTTGGCAGTGTGGTCAGTTTAACATAGCTATGGGGTGACATAAGTCACAAGCAGGAACATATATTTTTTGTCGGTCAGTAATTTTTCATGGGTTAATCTCTTTTATAATGCTGTTAATGGGGGTCATACAAGTATATCATATTACAGGTGAGGCTGCCTTCTGCTTAGGTAGACTACAGGCAGTTAGGGCTATGTTAAAAATGTAATGTAGCATACAAAACCAGGTGATACTTGTGGATTACTTTATGTGAAACAACATAATTATAATGGATTATTGTCTGTCATAAGCTAAGACTGAGATGAATTAATGCAGTAGCAGTAATTTCAAAACTCAATTAACCTAGAAAAATAATGAGATCCATAAGGATACAATGGTCCCTCTCTTAAGAAGCAGCCACTTTTTTAAGGCTAGACACACAAGTAATATATTTCAACCATTTTGTTCCCCTTGTAAGAGGGGGACCATGTACCTGTGTAGTAAGAGGGGTAGTGATATACTATTTTTTAATGCTATATACTATTTTATAGTGAAGGACCACTGTGTAACTGTAACTTTATTTTATAGTGAAGGACCACAGTGTAACTGTAACTTTATTTTATAGTGAAGGACCACAGTGTAACTGTAACTTTATTTTATAGTGAAGGACCACTGTGTAACTGTAACTTTATTTTATAGTGAAGGACCACTGTGTAACTGTAACTTTATTTTATAGTGAAGGACCACTGTGTAACTGTAACTTTATTTTATAGTGAAGGACCACTGTGTAACTGTAACTTTATTTTATAGTGAAGGACCACTGTGTAACTATAACTTTATTTTATAGTGAAGGACCACTGTGTAACTGTAACTTTATTTTATAGTGAAGGACCACTGTGTAACTGTAACTTTATTTTATGTTTCAGGTATCTTGCTAGTATGTGTTACCAAAGATGATGCGTATCAGATAAAATGAAAGAATGAAAAGAAAGCATCTCGTCACCATCGTGATTGTGGTCTTCATGTCATGGAACGCCATCATGTATTACACACTGGTAAACAGAACATTAGGAAAGGTACAGTAGCTAACAATTGAAAAAAAGCAATCCATATTTAGTGAAAAGTTGAATGTGGAATTTAATTATTTGGGCTTGATCGATGAAGGCAGCAGAGCTCTATAGTAATCACATGTTCGTCTGTTTGTCCATCAGCTATTTAGTTTCCTCAAGATAACTTGATGGGAATTGTTGGAATTTAACCAAATATGGTATACAGCTTTATATTAATGAGACATCGAAAGAGTTCAATTTTCAGCCTTCTCAGTGATCATTTAGTTTATCGATATGATTCACGATACACAGCCTATGATACAATACATTATCGATATACATATCAACTTGATGGTCTTTTCATCTTTAGAAGGTCTGTCAGTGGTAGGGTTGGGCTGTTTTGTATGTGTTGACATATTGGTTGTATTTCTAGTATGCAGATTACAGACAGACATAGATTTAGCATCTGTTCATATGCCATTTTCATCCTTGACAAGATTAAAAAGTAGATCCAAAGAGACTACATATTAGTTGTTAATGTTTTTTAATTCAATAATTTAGGCCATTTGAGGCTATTCTATTTGATCAGATCCAGGACTCGTCTTGGTAACCACACCCTTTGTTTTACACTGCATGAATGCTTTTAAAACATTGGCCCAGGGTGGCTGAGTGGTCTGAGGCACTAGCCTTTACAGATTACTGACAACATCTCACCTCTGTCCTCGTGGGTTCGAGTCTCGGGCTCGGCCAACGTGGATATGTGAGAAAGCTTGCCAGTAGCCTCCTGTGGGTCAGTGGTTCTTCCTGGGGTTTTCTCGGGTTCATCTTCCACCAAATATACTGGCCGCCATGTAAAGCCTATCATGTGCTGAAAAATGGCGTTAAACCCATAACAACCAATTAACTTTTAAAACAAAATTATTATCAATTTCATGTCTTCACTTAAATTTAAAAGACATGATGGTGTTATCTTCAGAACAGAAGAAATAGTGCAATTTGCACCTGCAATGAAAATCTGATCTAGAGCAAGTCCAGGTGTGGGAGTGGAGATAACTAACAACCAAAAATTACATTGTACTTACTGTAGATGTAAAACAACTGCCGCGGCCAGAGGCACTCGTTTCTGTTAGTGAAAAGGAAAACTACTGACAATGCCCACTCCCCTTCTATACAAAATTAACAAATTTACACAAGGTGACAAAACTGCATAGTTTGAAAAATGCCTCCTTGCTGATTCTGTGCTAATTTTATTTATCCTGTTGGCACGTTTAGTCATTGATTACCTATATCAACGTAAAAGGAAACATTCCAAAATTGTTCTCCATGTACTACTTTAGTAATTTACAGATCATTTAACAACCATTTTGAACGAAGTTTCTCTGTTGCTTTGTATCTACCTGGATCAAGTTTGGATGCCAGAACTTCCAGTATGTCACACAGTGAACAAGCTGCAGTCAATTATGATTGGTGGTTATTGTTTACCCTGGACTGCAACAAACAATAACCACCAATTAGAATTGAATGTAACATACTTCACTGAGTGACACACCAGAAGTGTAGCCTTTAAATTTGATCCATATAGACAAGATACAAAGCAACAGTCATACATGGGGAACAAATTTGGAAAGTGTCCTTTATGTTGATATATATTATCAGTGGCTGAACATGCTGATGGTATAAAATAATTAGCATGTAATTGGCAAAACAGGGGGGGGTGGCACATTTTAAACCATATAACCTTATGGATAATTGCAAAAGGTGAGTGGGTGTTTTCAACATTTTTTTTTTTTCTTTTTTAATGACAAACATTAGTGCGACTTCCATCTCATAAATTCTCAGGTTAAAGAATAAAAAGGCAAACGACTAATAATTATTCATGAGTGATGAAGAATAAAGTAACTTCTGTAGGGTAAGTATTGTTTTGTATCGATTCTTCACCTCTTGTATCGATATGTGTATCGATATGGCAAAAGTATCGATATATCGATGAATCATTTCACCCCTAGTTAAGACCCCTGTTTGCCTATTCTCCTGCCTTTTGTTTCTGTGCCTTTACCTTCTGAAGGATTGTTGATTCAGCTAAATTAGTCATACAGCTCTATATTGATGAGACCTTGAATAAGTTTGATTTATTGTATTTGACAACATCATTTACAGAGTTATGCCCCCTGACTTCCCCTATCCTTCTGACTTTGGTTTCTGCAGCACAACTTCACTGAGGTTTGTTGGATTACAACCAAATTTGGTATGGGGCTTTATATTGACGATACCTTCAATGAATTTGATTTCCAGCATTCTGCAGCGTCATTTACAAGAGTTATATTCCCCTGATTGCCTGCCCATTTAACTTTGGTTATTGCAGCATAATTTAACAAGGTGTATTTTATTTGGTATGGGACTTAAATTATATTGAAACCTTGAATGAGTTCAATATTCAGCATTCCATGACATCATTTACAGGAGATATGTTCCCTTATTGCCCGTCCTCCTGACTTTGGTGTTTGTAGCAGAACCATACCAATGTTCTATGGATTTGAATTAATTTGGTATGAAGCTTCATTTTGATGAGACCTTGAACAAATTAGATTTCCAGCTTTACTTGACATAATTTACAAGAGTTATGCTCCCTGATGGCATGTCTTCTTGGTTTTGGGTTCTGCAGCATTGCTTTAACAAGAATTGTTGAATTTCAGCCAAATTTGGCGTGTAGCTTTATACTAATGAGGTCTTGTATTAGTTCAATTTCCAGTGTTCGGCATTAATGTTTACAAGAGTTAAGGCCCCTGATCATGCCTCACTTGGTTTTCACAGCATAACTTTACTACGGAATATTGGATTTCAACCAAATTAGGTGCAGCTGTATATTTTTGTGAGACATTTAATGAATTTGATTTCATGTATGTTGCACTTGCCTGTTCTGGATTAAGTTTCTTGACCAAACTTTTTGATGGCAAGCAATTTGACTCAAAAAGAAACATATCATTTCTGGAGTCAAATTGTCCGAGGTCATGGTAATGGTCAGTCTGATAAGAAAATAATGGTTTCTGCACATTAAAATTACTATAAGACCACATACCTTGAGCAAAGGTCAAGGCCATTGATACTTGTTGGTCAGTAATTTCCAGAGTCAGCCATACACTACTAAGCCTACATAGAGGACTATTAAATACAATGTAGGGTTATAATGTGCCGTTCACAATACTCTTGTGTTTCATTAGCTCATCTGGCCATATGGTCAAGTGAGCTTATGGTATGCTCCATCATGCATAGTGTGTTGTGCGTAATCTGTTGTCTGTTCACAATTGCTATTTACAGCGCCTTCTCAAAACTGCTAAACAGAATTAGACCAAATTTTAAAAGAAATCATCCTGGCATAAAGCTTTTTCAGATTTGTTCGAATGATACTGATCAGCCAGCAATTATGGCCATCATTAAAAAGAATATAAAACCTTGAAACAACTTCTTTTCAAAAACTGCTTATCAGAATTTGGCCAGATTTTTACAGAAAGCATCCTGGCAGGAAGATCTTTCAAATTTATTCAAATGATGCCAACCCACCATCAAATATATCTGCTATTACTAAAACAAGAAAACCTTTAAATGACTTCTTCTCAAAAACCATTCAACAAAATTTGACCAAATTTGATAGAAAGTATTTCAAATTTGTTGAAATGATGCCAATCTGCCATAAAATATGGCCACCATTACTAAAAATGTATAACCTTTAAATGACTTCTTTTCGGAAACTATTCAACATAATTTGACCAAACTAGATGGAAAGCATCCTGGCATTAAGGGCTTTCAGATTTGTTACATAATGCCAATCCACCATCAAATATAGCCACCAGTACTAAAAATAAAAAATCTTAAAACAACTTTTCAATAAGTGCTCAACAGAATTTGACCATATTTGACAGAAAAGTGAATATACCTCAATTTTATACATATAATGCCAATCTATCATCAGGTATGGCCACCATTGCTAAAAATGAAAAATCTATAAATTCTTCTGTATTACTACTCAGTAGAATTTGACCAAATTTGACCGAAAGAATCCTTAGCATTATGCATGATAAATAGAATCCCCAAATTACATAGCATTGTCATTGAGTAATGCTAAATCCTTAGCATTATGTGTGATAAATAGAATCCTCAAATTACATAGCATTGTCAATGAGTAATGCTAAATCCTTAGCATTATGTGTGATAAATAGAATATCCAAATCACATAACATTTTCATTGAGTAATGTAAAGTCCTTAGCATTATGCATGATAAATATAATCCCCAAATTACATAGCATTGTCATTGAGTAATGCTAAATCCTTAGCATTATGTGTGATAAATAGAATCTCCAAATCACATAGCATTGTCATATGGTAATGTAAAGTCCTTAGCATTATGTGTGATAAATAGAATCCCAAAATTATATAACATTGTCATTGAGTAATGCACAGTCCTTAGCATTATGTGTGATAAATAGAATCTCCAAATCACATAGCATTGTCATTGAGTAATGCTAAATCCTTAGCATTATGCGTGATAAATAGAATCTCCAAACCACATAGCATTGTCATATGGTAATGTAAAGTCCTTAGCATTATGCATTATAAACAGAATCACCAAATTACATAACATTGTCATTGAATAATGTTAAGTCCTTAGCATTATGTGTGATAAATAGAATCTCCAAATCGTGTTTATTTTAGTATAATGTGCAACAGGGGCTGCAAGCAGCTTGTGATGTATAACATTATCTAAATCATTTCATACATTTCATATCAACTGAACACTTTTGTACAATTTTCAATTTTCAGCCTGGTAGTGGAATGGATGTAAAAGTGAAGCTCAGTGAACTTCAAGAGGTGATACAGTTGCAGCTTCAGGAAAATGATTTTATCCTGAAAAATCTTCAGAAACTCAAGGACCAGGCTGGTAAATTCCCAAATCCATTACAATAATCCATGAATCCTGCTTTTCGTGTCATCATGCATCAACACATAGTGAGATATATGTATCAGTTTCCTGCAGGGTCAACACAAGCATAATTCTCATCAGTGTTAATCAGCTTATCTCCAGTTACATTGTATATTAATATAATAGATGAATTTCATAAAAAGCTTATCTCCAGTTACACTGGACATTATTATAATGGATGAATTCATTAATCAGCTTATCTCAAGTTACATTGTATGTTAATAAAATGGATGAATTCATTAATCAGGTTATCTCAAGCTACCTTGTATATTAATATAATGGGTGCATTCATTAATGAGCTTATCTCAAGTTACATTGTATATTAATATAATGGATGAATTCATTAATCAGGTTATCTTAAGTTACATTGTATATTAATATAATGGATGAATTCATTAATCAGGTTATCTCAAGTTACATTGTATATTAGTATAATGGATGAATTAATTAATCAGCAGATCTCCAGTTACATTGTATATTAATATAATGGGTGCATTCATTAATGAGCTTATCTCAAGTTACATTGTATATTAATATAATGCATGAATTCATTAATGAGCTTATCTCAAGTTACATTGTATATTAATATAATGGATGAATTCATTAATCAGCTTATCTCAAGTTACATTGTATTTTATTATAATGGATGAATTAATTAATGGGTTTATCTCAAGTTACATTGTATATTAATATAATGGATGAATTCATTAATGAGCTTATCTCAAGTTACATTGTATATTGATATAATGGATGAATTCATTAATGAGCTTATCTCAAGTTACATTGTATATTAATATAATGGATGAATTCAGTAATCAGCTTATCTCCAGTTAAATTGGAAATTAATCTATAAATTATTATCCCTGCATTTTTACTAAAAGCTGGGGACATATTATTTGTGTTCCTGTTGATCCATCACTCTTTCATTTCCACTCTGTAACTTTCAAACCATTTTTGGTTAAGGAATTAAACTTGATATACATCATTACAAGAAGGTGTGTCAGATACTACATTGGGGTTTCTGTCTTCATGGTCAAGGTCACTTCTTGGTATTTGAAGATTTCCCTAACACTTTCCTATTCACTCTGTAACTTTAAAGTCATTTGCAGTTATTGGATGAAACTTGTTATACTTATAAATTATCACTAAAAGGCTAGTTGCATGCTACATTGGTCTTCAGATCTTCAAGGTCAAGGTCACAGCTCAATAATTTAAAGTTATCCATCGCACATCCCCTCTCACTCTATAACTTTAGAGATTAGGGGATAAAGTTTGGTATACTGACATATCATCTTTAGAACTTTTGTTACATGCCACATTGGCGTTCCTATCTTGAAGATCAAGGTCACAACTCAATATTTTAAGTTTTCTATCACTTTTTCTTGTGCCCCATTATAATTGCTGTTAGAGTCATTTGACATTAAGGGATGAGACTTTGTATAATCATACATCATCACATGAAGGTGTGCCCAACGCTACATTTTGGTTCCTATGTGCCAAATGCTACAATTTGGTTCCACTGTGTCAAATGGTACATTTTGGTTCCACTGTGCCAAATGCTACACTTTGGTTCCTCTGTGCCAAATGCTATATTTTGGTTCCACTGTGCCAAATGCTATATTTTGGTTCCACTGTGCCAAATGCTATATTTTGGTTCCACTATGCCCAATGCTACATTTTGGTTCCTATGTGCCAAATGCTATATTTTGGTTCCACTGTGCCAAATGCTATATTTTGGTTCCACTGTGCCAAATGCTACACTTTGGTTCCTCTGTGCCAAATGCTATATTTTGGTTCCACTGTGCTAAATGCTACACTTTGGTTCCACTGTGCCAAATGCTATATTTTGGTTCCACTGTGCCAAATGCTATATTTTGGTTCCACTGTGCCAAATGCTACACTTTGGTTCCTCTGTGCCAAATGCTATATTTTGGTTCCACTGTGCCTAATGCTACACTTTGGTTCCTCTGTGCCAAATGCTATATTTTGGTTCCACTGTGCCAAATACTATATTTTGGTTCCACTGTGCCAAATGCTATATTTTGGTTCCACTGTGCCAAATGCTACACTTTGGTTCCTCTGTGCCAAATGCTATATTTTGGTTCCACTGTGCCAAATGCTATATTTTGGTTCCACTGTGCCAAATGCTACATTTTGGTTCCACTGTGCCAAATGCTACACTTTGGTTCCTCTGTGCCAAATGCTATATTTTGGTTCCTCTGTGCCAAATGCTACATTTTCGTTCATATGTACCAAATGCTACATTTTCGTTCATATGTACCAAATGCTACATTGTGGTTGTTATGTGCCAAATGCTACATTTCGTTGCTATGTGTCAAATGCTACATTTTGGTTCCTATGTACCAAATGCTACATTTTGGTTGCTATGTGCCAAATGCTACATTTTGGTTGCTATTTGCCAAATGCTACATTTTGGTTCCTATGTGCCAAATGCTAGATTTTGGTTGCTATGTGCCAAATGCTATATTTTGGTTCCTATGTGCCAAATACTAGACTTTGGTTGCTATGTGCCAAATGCTACATTTTTGTTGCTATGTGCCAAATGCTACATTTTGGTTCCTGTCTTCATGATCAAGGTCACAGCTTATTATTTAATTTTCCATCACACTTTCCTGTCTGATCTGTAATTTCCGAGCCATTAAGATTAAGGAATGTAACTTGATATTGTTAGACATCATCATTAGAGGGTACGTCAAGTACTACATTGGGGTTCAGTGTTGAAGGTCAAAGTCAAGGCTCAATATTTTAAGTTTAGCATCTTACTTTCCTTTTCCTTTTAAACTATAGATTTACAGCCTTGTAAGATTAAGGGATGAAACTTGGTATTGTTATATATCATCGTTAGAAAATGTTTGGGTTCCTATCTTCAAGGTCAAGGTTACATCTCAGTATTTAATGTTTTCCATTGCATGTTCCTTTTAACTCTATAACTTTTGAGCTGTTTGAGGTTAAGTGATGCAACTTGCTATACCTATATGTCATCATTAGTGGGTATGTTGCATTGGGAGTCCTAACTTCAAGGTCAATGTCATTGTATAATATGTTGAAATATCCCTTACACTGTCCTTTCCACCCTATAATTGTATAGCCATTTGAGATGAAGGGATTGGAATCGGGGGCACAAACACAAAATGATTTAAGGGTGAAAGCACTGAGACACATAGTTGAAATTTGGCACAAATACAGCTAAAATATGTATCTTGGTCAAATAAAAAATTCATTATGCTTGGTAATTGCTCACATGGTCAAACAACCTGTTATGAGGGCACAATTTTCGCATTTTGTGATTTGTCTCAAGTTTGAGCCTCAGGTACAGCTTAACAATGAATTTGATTCAGATGAGATTAAATTGGTACAATCCCCTGTAGGTATAGTTTTCAAATAAATCATGTTTGTGATGGATGACTAGGTAGAAGTGCTACCATAAAATATGAAGAAAAAAATCTGTAATGAACAAAAGGCCAATTTTAGGGGGGTTATCTCTACAAATATCTGATATATTGAAAATCTGTGCTCAGATTCAGATTCCACAGGTCACAAATATGTAGTATAGTAAATTTCAGCATGATATCTCTAAAATAAAAAAGTTACTAGCATTTGAAAACCCTCTGTTGTAAACCGATAAATTTGTGAGTGAAAAAACTTAAGTAATTGGAATTTTTTTACTGAAATTTTGCATGCAGCCATCATTTACATAGATGTGCAACAGGAATAAATGTCATGGAAATCGGAAATGGTCACTGAGGAAGATTTTTGGAATTTGGTTGATTTTGTATGGAATGACCCATTAGGCAAATAATCATGAAATGCCAATAGATATGGATAGAGGTATACAAACTAGAGAAAGCTTGAAACAATTGTTTTCATGATATATACAATCAGGCCCACTTGGGGCTCTTGTTTAATTTATGCACTATATTTGCATTATTTCACTTCATTTCAAGTTTTAAAAAATCTGGCAGTTGACCCAATATGACATAAATATTTAATTTATTTGACATCCTTTATATCACTAATACTAATTGAGATGCATATCCTATGATGATCTTAATTAACATGTGCATGTTTTTTTTAATAAAGCATATCACTTATTTTTATTTTATCAGATTGTTGCAATACTTGTTTTGATAGAAGCATTATGTTTGCTCGAGAAATAAGTTACAATGCCTTGATCTTAATGATTAGGTTTCTTATTCTGGATTAGGCAATAACCTTTTAGACCTTTAAATTCCAATGGGAAGAGCTTATGGTTTTATTTTAAGGTCTTTGCAATGATTTTGTCTTTACAGAGAAAAGCAAAGAAGTTGTATCTCAGATTACAGCTCAGACACAGTCCAAACATGACTCCAACCTTGTCCATGGTGGGGTTGGAAAAGGGACCCAAGGAGATGTAGACAGTGTTGTCATTCCTATCTTAATGATTGCTTGTGATAGAACAGAAGTTAGTCGTAGCTTGGATCAAATCCTGAAGTAAATATTTTGTAATTGGAATATTGATACCTATATAATAATACCTTACCCATTGAAAATATGTTGCAGACAATTTGCTGAAGAGACTTGTGCTAATTTTTGCTGAACTTGCATCAGATCTTTGGCTGACCCCTCTTAATATAATTATATCAGACATGGGCACTTTTTCAGCACAGTTTTTAGCAAAAGTTATCTTTCACGGATCAACAAATGTTCATATTTTGTTCAGCAACAGTGCAATAACTGTTAGCAAAATTAAGATAAAGCTCAGCAGATTTTCAGAAATGTTCAGCACATACTCAGCAACAATTCAGAATTATTCAGAGTAAGTTTAGATAAGTTTATAGGTAATATTTAGTGCTGTTAGCAACCTCTCAGCAATTGTCCAGAAACAATTAAATAATTTGTCAACAATTATTCAGAAAATATTCAGTGTTCTTGATAGAACTGTGCTGATCAGTTAAGCAACTTTTTAGAAAGAGCTTAGAAATATTTTGCAAAAATGTCAGAAAAAAGCAAAAGTTGTTTAAAACTGGAGTTAAGCAATGATTTATAATAGTTTCATAATGTTTTCAGACAAGTTTAAAAAAGTTCAGCAAATTGGTTTCATGAGGGAATCCATTATTCTTCTTAAATTTGGAATTTACACCTTCAGTATGTAGTGATAATTTATTATGATCTGAATTTTTGAGGGTCTTTAGTATGTTGGATTTGCATGGAACTTACTGGGTTAGTGCATTTGTTGGGTACATTGTACACTCCCTGAAATGTGTAATTGTTTTACCAAATCTTTATCTTGTTTGCATTCCATATGTATTCTGTTTGCATTCCATTCATGTTAGCATTTCATGTGTCCTTTGGTAAGGTGCTTTACTCCAATTGCCTTGGCACTAAATAATCTACTTGTATTGCAGTGTTGTATAATACCACACCAAACAAAAACATGTCATGTATCATCTCATCATTGAAGTGCTGTATAATGCCACACCTGACCAAACCAGTCATGTATCATATCATCATTGCATTACTGTATAATGTCATGTATCATTGCAGTGCTGTATAATATCACATCAAACCAAACAAATCATGTATCATCTCATCTTTGCAGTGCTATATAATACCACACCAAACCAAACAAATCATGTATCATCTAATTATTGCAGTGCCATATAATACCACACCAAACCAAACCAATCATATATCATCTCATCATTGGAGTGCTGTATAATGCCACACCTGACCAAACCAATCATCTATCACAGGGGTCCCCAACCTTTTTGTGCCTACAGGCACATTTGTGAGTTTATGAGAGAGTGTGGCGGGCACCAACCAATTAACTTGACTCATTTTTGTTATTATTAATATTCATTATAACCTCTTCTTCGGGCACACAATAAACCTTGGCGGGCGCTATGGCGCCCATGGGCACCGTGTTGGGGACACCTGATCTATCACCTCATTATTGCAGTGCTGGATAATACCACACCAAATCAAGCCAATCATGCATCATCTCATCATTACATATAACAGTATAATACCACACCAAACCAAACAAATCATGTATCATCTCGTCATTGCAGTGCCATATAATACCACACCAAACCAAAACCAATCATGTATCATCTCATCATTGCAGTGCTGTATATACCACACCAAACCAAACCAATCATGTATCATCTCATTATTGCAGTGCTGTATAATATCACACCAAACTAAACTAATCATGTATCATCTCATCATTGCAGTGTTGTATAATACCACACCAAACTAAACCAATCATGTATCATCTCATTATTGCAGTGTTGTATAATACCACACCAAACTAAACCAATCATGTATCATCTCATCATTGCAGTGTTGTATAATACCACACCAAACTAAACCAATCATGTATCATCTCATCATTGAAGTGCTGTGAAATACTACACCAAACCAAAACCAAGCATGTATCATCTCATCATTGCATTACTGTATAATACCACACCAAACCAAAACCAATCAAGCATCATCGCATCATTGCATTACTGTATAATACCACACCAAACCAAACCAATCATGTATCATCTTATAATTGAAGTGCCGTATGATACCACACCTGATCAAACCAATCATCTATCATCTCATTGTTTTTCATTTATATTCTCAGAGATGTATTCAGATTTTTTTTTTTCTTCATTTTGTTCAAATAAAGATTGTACAGACACAGTCACTGGTGATGGCATTATTGCATCAATTGCGGTTGTTTTCTTATGTCTGCTTCAACAAGAACAATTTCATGACTTGCAACGAGTGAAAAATTGTCAGTGTCAGGAATATGATCCTGGATTATCTGACATGCGAAAGGGCTTTTGACAGTGGAAATTTAGTGGCAGCCTGAAAATAATCTATTTTCAAATCCATTAGTGAAATGCATTCATGTTTCATTCCATTTTTGTTTATCATTCTGTGTTTCGCATTTGCGCTCTCCATTATCTTAAAAATGAATTCATCATTTTGTTTGTGTTGTTTATTCTGCTTTTCATTTGCATTGATTCTGGACCCTGTTTGCATTCATTTGCATTCATTCTGCACCCTGTTTGCATTCATTCTGCACCCTGTTTGCATTCATTCTGCATTCCATTTCATTTCACTGGTAAAATTATCCATTTCAGGGTCTATATTTCCTTTTTTTAAAAATATTCATTTAAGTTTTGCTACATCTAATGAATTTTAAATTCATTCTTTTAAATTCAGTGACACCTGTTTTAAATGCATCAGAAATACAAGAATATAGGAATTAATCTTACATAGATTGCAATGAAATCAATGTGGTTGTAAGAAATGAACATGAAATTGTTTAAAGTAAGATTATACATAAGTAAAGTAGAATGCCAGTGGACTGATTGAAATTCTGTATGTCATGGTTTGGAGTTTTGAGATGTATAGAATACAGGTCATCATGCACCTTTGTAATGTTGCACAGTTATTCCTATATAATTTTTTTTAGCCGAATCTTCAAAACTTTTTATATGATTGGGGTTACTGAGGTCAAGTCTCAAAAATTTTGTGTATGATTGTGAGTTATGAAGAATACTAAAACAATGAGTATATAATTATAATTCTGCTGTGGGAGGTGGTTATGTATGTTGGCGGTAGTGAGACCATGGGAAGGAAGAGAGCAGAGTTATTAATCACTCAGCTAATCAAGGAGGTTTGATGCTTTGCATAAGATTTATATTTCCAGTACATAGATAGGTATCAGTTAAGAACCATTCCACAAACTACCATATAGTGGTCATTAGTATTGTTTTACAATTGATAAAGAATTTATAAAGTTTTATTAGTTAGCAGTTTGAATTCATTATTTATTACAGTACAGAGAATACTTTTCTTATTTGTTTAAATTTTCTCAGATACCGGCTTGATCCAAAGCGTTTTCCAATCATTGTGAGTCAGGACTGTGGCCATAAGGAGACAGCCCAAACCATTAAAAATTATGTTGAAAAATACAAAATCCAGCATATACAGGTAAAAGGGTTCAAAGCATTTGACATTGTTGAAATAATAACGATTTGTTAAAATCATTGTTTATTGTACATGTAAAACAGTGTGCGAGGTTCAGATGTAGAAGTCTTTTTTTTCATCTGACAGCCATCATGAACCTAATATATTTTTGTATCATTTGAGTGTTATTAAATATTAAGGTTTACATTTTATATGGATCCTACCTTGATCAGATAGCAAAACATACAATGTAAGTTTCACTTTTTCACTGGCAGCATCTGCAGTAATTCTTTTTGCATCAGCATTAATGTTTTGAGTTTAAGTTCTTGAAAGTAATATACAGAGTTTTCAATGAAAGACAGCATTGTGTGGAATCATCATCGCCTTACCAGCATTAGCAATGTGAGACATAGCATCATGTTTTCAGCAGCAGCAGTAGCATAAAAATGTTAAAGTTTTTGCAAGTCAGATACAGTGTGATACATCATCACATGGAACACATGTTGTTAAGCCTGCATTGACATAAGCTCAACACAGCAATTGCAGATCTTAAAAAAGATAAGCAATTAGGCACCATTGCATGTGCTAGAACAGTGGATCAGATCCTTGACTGCAGAATATATTACTGCTGTTCTGGCTGGACTCTCATGCCTGTTGTCGGAGTTTGAATAAAGCTTAGATAAATCTGAAAGATTACAAGTAGGTCATTTGTCACGGGTACAGATATTAAAAGGTTATGGAGTAGTGTCCTTTTTTGCAAGGCAAACAATGAAATAAAATAACTTCTTTTGTGTTCCTTATGAAAGCAAGCAAGTCATAGCGATTGCTTTGTTGGTGCTGTTGATCATGTGTTTGGCCTTGGACCAGCTTAAGGCTTCCTTTAACCTTCTATGACAACATTTTTGTAGAACTTCAAAGACTTTGTTTTTGCAAGCTAGAAAAATGCATTTGCAAAACACTTGTTGCTATAAATGACCTAATTCTAGAGTGATCATATGGAAACTGCTAGTGTAGATTCATGATTGTTTGTTGAATGTATGATTTAAATGCAAAAATGCACCTTCTTTACTCAATTCATTCTTCACTCCACTGTCACTATAAATATTCTTTCAGTGTCCTTTTGTTTCAGTCATTGATTAGTCATTTTACTTTGGACCAAAATTGAAAACAGTTTTGGGACATTGCTGCATTGAAATCAATTTCTAATTAATTTTGACCTCTGGATTACTTGCCGACTCACACTATTGTTTATAATCTCCTTCCCTATCAAAAATACACAAGTAATTCAGTGATGATGTGAATGAGACAAAAGAAATTAAAGGTGGTATAAAATATACCATATTCTAAATATCTTTCCATCATTGTTCTTAAAAAAAATTACCCATGTCTGGAAAAAGAGATAAAGTATTTCTACCTTGTTAAGACTAGGGAGTCAGCTTGATAATTTTGTTTTAAAAAAGCAGGGGGTGGGCATATTACTTGACAAAAGACATCCTTAGTAAATATTTGCCAAAATTTTAAAAAGAGGGGGGTGGCTTTTTTTAAACATTGGCTCATCATTAGATAAATACGGTCATGTATGGTAGGACATTATTACAAAATGCCATCTTAATTGGGATGAACAAACAATATACAACTTTAATACATTATAAATCCACTTTTTCCAACTACCCCTGGAACAAATGTATTTAGGTAATAATCCTATTTATTTTATAAAACAGTAATATTTATCCCAGATAACTTTTTGAATGTCCAAGTGGTGATCCTAATTCGAAGGTTTTACTGTAAAAAAAAAATGCCGGAAACGGAAATAAATCTGAAAAAAATGTATCAACCATGCTAAGTATTTAAATTGTGTGAAATTTATCAACCGGACTTTGTATTCAAAAACATAAGCCATACTGAGAAAAGGGATTTTTATCCCTCTGCAATGAGAGGCAGCTTCTTGTAAAATATGCCAACTAGGAATCTTGTTTTTATGGTGATATATCTTTATATGCACATACATATATGTGTCTGAAATTTATTGTCTTAAAGTTGTTCATGACATTGTAGATCTTGCCTCCCATCTAAAATGTATTGTCTTAAAGTTGTTCATGACATTGTAGATCTTGCCTCCCATCTGAAATTTATTGTCTTGAAGTTGTTCATGACATTGTAGATCTTGCCTCCCATCTAAAATGTATTGTCTTAAAGTTGTTATTGACATTGTAGATCTTGCCTCCCATCTGAAATTTATTGTCTTAAAGTTGTTCATGACATTGTAGATCTTGCCTCCCATCTAAAATGTATTGTCTTAAAGTTGTTCATGACATTGTAGATCTTGCCTCCCATCTGAAATTTATTGTCTTAAAGTTGTTCATGACATTGTAGATCTTGCCTCCTATCTAAAATGTATTGTCTTAAAGTTGTTCATGACATTGTAGATCTTGCCTCCCATCTGAAATGTATTGTCTTAAAGTTGTTCATGACATTGTAGATCTTGCCTCCCATCTGAAATTTATTGTCTTAAAGTTGTTCATGACATTGTAGATCTTGCCTCCCATCTAAAATGTATTGTCTTAAAGTTGTTCATGACATTGTAGATCTTGCCTCCCATCTGAAATTTATTGTCTTAAAGTTGTTCATGACATTGTAGATCTTTCCTCCCATCTGAAATGTGCATGAAAAGTATGACCAGGATTGAAAAGTCATTCATCCAGCAACCTGAGAGAAGTTTAAAGTTATGCTGGGCAACTAAAAATTGATTCATTTTAACCAGAATTTTATGATAATAAAATGCAAACTTTGGAATTTTGTGCAGTTTCATGAATACCTCATTTTTATGCCAGTAAAAAAGTATTCACATTTGCCCAGCTCCTAAATGTGGTTGGGAATTTGCATTTTTGTGCCACAAAATTGACTCAGTTTTACATATTTCAACTTTTTCAGCAACCAGATCTCTCTGATCTAAAATTGCCCTGGCCTCAGAAGAAGTTCATGGGCTATTATAAAATTGCACGCCATTATAAATGGGCACTAAACCAAGTCTTCCATACCCTTAATTACTCGGCTGTGATAATTGTTGAAGGTATGTAGCATCTCATTGCCATATTAAAAAGTTATAAGTGTTTGACACTGTTTTACAAATCATTTTTTTTAATTTTTGCCGAAGCATTTATAATCAAAGAGGAAATAAACTCCCTCTTAGACAAAGTCGCTTGTATACTATTTCAGTTCTACTAAATTTGTTTAGATCCTAGATGCATTCCTTTTTACATTTTGCTAATTTTGCTGCATATAACCAATTTACCTTCAATAAACAAAAACTCTGCTATTAAAAAATCTTCATTAGTCTCAGAAAAGAGTTAAACTCTTCATACAACTTTCAGATCTTTTAATAGCTTCTCATGAGAAACTTCCATGCTCTACAAAGATTTGCACATAATTTATGTGCTGCATCCAAGTATTTGCTGCAGCATTGACTGTGCAAATATTTAAGTTATCAACTACATGTATAAATTCCTTAAGTGCACTATAATTGTGTTGATAACATTTTTCATAGGTAATATCATCACATATTTTCTTAATGTTTGTAAAGTATTTGATCATTGCATGATTGAAAGTTGACATTCCCAATTCATGAAGACAGAGTAAGATTATGTGTTAAAAAAAATTATAATATTATGTTAACTCTTGCTGAAGTGCATGTGCAATGCAGAGAGACAGTCACGAATATATAGTCAAAGCTGTATTAGCTTTCAACTCCGAATGAATGTCACTTGGTCATAAGGGTCAGATTCATTGTTTACCCATCCTTTTTCGTATATGTCCTGTGTATAGCAGTCACCTGTTAAATGTGGTCAGTGGTCACTGTCATTGATTGGTCCCAAAAACATATTGTCTAGTTTCTTTATATTATGGTCAGATTATCATGAACAAAACCGACATCTAAATTATTTATTCTTAGAATTCTAAATACTGCTTAATTTTTCTCTTAATCCTTGCTCTTCTTTCATTTTTCATCTCTCAGTTTGCCCAGTAAGGTGACCCTCCATTTAAAGTCACTTGTCTTTAAAGACCACTTTTAGTCAGTCCCCAGGGTGACCACTACAGATAGGGTTCAGAGGTCACATTGATGCAAAATTGTGCATCAGGACATACAATCATTAATTAGGATGGAGAAATACCATGCCTTGCACCCATATGATGGTAGAAATTGGGGGTACAGCACAACAAGATGGCAAGTTGCATCCATCAAAATTCTCAATAGTTCTTGATATGTTGAGAAATGATTACAAATAACCAATGCCAAAATGATATTTAAAATGTTACTTTGTTGTTTGTAAACAAAATACTATTCTGTGATCATTTGCCCCTCCTTTTGCAAGTGTACATGTATCGATTATTGATGTAGATTTCATTTCTTTATTAGTCTGGTTCCCAATCATTACTATTTATAGTGTGGCTGTCTGTAGTAAGAAGAAAGAAGACTGTCCGCTGTATTATATATACTGGAGTTCTGCCTAAACAAAATCGTATATATATCATGTTTCAAGGGAAAGTCATTATGCAGTATGTACAGAATATTTTTTGTTATGTTCAGCTCAGGAGTCTTATCAATCAAAATTTAGACAGATGTGAGAGCTTTAGAAATTTCACCAATATTGGTGGCAGATGCAAAGTTTGACAAGCCATAAGTTTAAACTTGCTAAATTACTTTACTTGGTGCCAAATTCGCTAAATTATCCTACTCTGCACCAGTTGCTGATAGTCAATGTATAGTTATGTATAATCGGGGAGACAGGACACAAAATATTTAGTGTATGCATTTGAGGGTATATGCACAGATTTTACTGTAATGAAATAGATAATGAATACATACATATATACACTGTAGGTCTAAGAAAGCCACTTTATTGTTGAACCCTCTTCCCTCCTCACTACAGTGCTACAAATTCATCCAAGGTCAAATAAATTATAAACTGTCTGTTGAATTTTTAGATGAGTTAGATATTTCTTTAGATTTTTATGAGATTTTTGCTGCTACATTCAGGGTTTTGAATTCAGTGTTGTCTTTTTAGTCACTTGCATGTACTCCCGCATGTTAACATAATGGATTGGGATCAGTCAAGAATTTGGATTTACAGACTGGTACAGTTCATTCTTGAAAACAACCAGATGAAATACTTGTTTGAATTGTTTCCATTTCCCTGAACTTTATGATGTAGTGCCACAGAAGCATCAAATCTTGACTCTGAAGGATGTTTAATAGCTCACATAGTGAAGTTCATAATGGATTATTTTCCTCCTTTTGCAGTAAGAACATATAAGGTTCAATTCATGAAAAAGTTCTGATTCAGCTTTTCTGATACTAGTACATTGTCATTGCTTACTGTCTATACTTGCTTTTAAGTCGAGTCCAATTGCAAACTGCACAGACCCAAATCTGTTATCACATAATGCACCAGTAGATCTAGGTCAATGCAGTTTGTTAGGAGTAATCAGTAAAACAAACAACATAGACCCTGATTTGTCGGTGCATTATGTGATGGTAGATCAGGGTCAGTGTTGTTTCTATTTGGACTTAAATTATAAGCTAGTATAAATGGTATTTGCAAACAAAGTTGTTCACCTGTTTCTATTTCACTTTCTTTCAGATGATTTAGATATTTCTCCAGATTTTTATGAGTATTTTGCTGCTACATTCAGGGTTTTGAATTCCGACCCATCTTTATGGTGCGTCTCAGCCTGGAATGACAATGGCAAGAAGGGCATGGTCAAAGAAGATCCAGGTTTGTTATGCAGTACAAAGATTGCCTATAAGGTTTAAAATACAGGGCTGAAGAAAATCTAAAAGTTGTTGATGTGTTCAAATTATCTGAAAATTGTCAGCATGTCCAAAATATTTTATCATGGTTCATACAACTTTGAAAAATTCTTGATTTTGAGGGGTTGTCTTGAAAACTTTTTTCAATTTAAAAAAAATTGGTTGTAATGTCCCAGAATTTGTTGAAAAGGTCATTGAATTTTTCACCAGACTCCTTTAATGTTTCTGAGGGAATACAAACTGCTTAAATTTAATAAAATATTTCAAATTGTTATTATGTATTTTCAAACAATGATAAATAAATAAATAAAATGGGATAAATGTGGATGGATCAAAAATGAGACAGTACACAGGTATCTTAGCAGATGGAGTAACATCCCTTTGCTGAAGTGGTGCACTAATTATTTCTGGATTTGTTTCTTCTTCTACTTTTGTACCTATTTATGCAGTGATTAACAAAGTAACTTTACGGGGAAAGTTCAATTATGAAAAGAAAATATATTCCTTGAAAACATTTGGAAGCCCTTGAAAAGTCCTTGAACAAAACCTCATCAGGACTGTATGAACCATGCTTCATGATACTGCACTAATATATATTTTGTCTATATGTTAGATAATCTTCTTGGCAAATTATAAAAAACAAAAAACAATTGACTCTTTTCAGCAAAATGTTCACCTTGTCCCTCAGCCAGACAAAGGATTTTTCCAGTCTTGAATACAGTCATACTTTGATATTAATTTGAGCCATTGATAGTACGAGTCATTAGAAATTCATCTCTTGGTGGCTAGTAACAAAGGTGATGATTTAGTAACCAGATGGGAACAAATATGTGGCACTGGTGATTGATTGTCTCTGATTCTTTCATAGATATGGATTATATATTTTTACTTACAAGGGCAAAATAAGAAATGGTGATCTTTGTAAGAAATCGTGTCACTGATGTGTCATCAATTGGCAGACTGTCCTTGCTAAATAAATATGCAGAGGGTATAATTCTGTTGATTGACACGGCTTCGGATCATGAGTAAATTCTAGGAAGGAGCCCAAAGAATTTGACATAGAATTTAAAGAAGTTTTGCACTGACTAGAAAAAATAGTTGGAGCCTTTCCGAGTGTTCAGGTAAACCTGCTTTAAGAATGTAAGGTTCTGCAGTAATTGTTCTCTTTTGCATTAATATTTAGCTCTGCTGGTGATAGACCAGAAGAGCTCATGGTATGGTCTGTTGTACGTTGTCTGTCCGTTAGCACAAGTTTGTTATTGCTACTCCTCCTAAGCTACTTGGTGGATTGCCTTGAAACTTTACACACGCATTCATCCCATGGTCTAGTTGGTCCTAAATGAAAAAGGTGATGCTTGGACATCCAATATGGCCACCACAGTGGCCATCTTGAAAATCTTGTTATCACTACTCCACTTATGCAGATGGTCATATCAACATGGGGTTTTCACTAAAAGACTTCTTATGATGTCTAGTTGGTCCTAAATAAAAATGGTGCCAATGTGATGTCCAATATGGCCACCATGGCAGCCATCTTGAAAATCTTTTGTTATCGCTACTCCTCCTGAATGGATAGTCATATTAACATGGGGGTTTCACTAAAAGACTTCTTATGATATCTAGTTCGTCCTAAATTAAAATGGTGCTGATCTGACATCCAGTATGGCTGCTAATGCAGGATCTTTAAAATCTTGTTATCGCTTCTCCTCCTGAATGGATGGTCATATCAGAATGGGGTTTTCACTAAAATACTTCTTATGATGTCTAGTTGGTCCTAAATAGAAATGGTGTTAATCTGATGTCCAATATGGCCAAGGTGGCAGCCATCTTGAAAAATCTTGTTATTGCTACTTCTCCTGAATGGATGGTCATATCAACAGGGGGTTTTCACTAAAGGAATATTTATGATATCTAGTTGGTCCTAAATAGAAATGGTGTTGATCTGAAATCCAATATGGCCACCATGGCAGCCATCTTGAAAGTCTTGTTACTGCTACTCCTCCTGAATGGATGGTCATATCAACATAGTGTTCACTAAAAGACTTCTTATGATGTCTAGTTGGTCCTAAATAAAAATGGTGCTGATCTGAACTCCAATATGGCTGCCATGGCAGCCATCTTAAAAATCTTTTTATCACAACTCTACTTGAACAGAAATTTATACTGACATGGGGTTTTCACCAGAAGACTTCTCATGATGTCCAGTGGGTCTTAAATGAAAATGGTGCTGGTCTGATGTCCAACATGGCTGCCACTGCAGCCATCTTGAAAATCTTGTTATTGCTACTCCTCCTGAATGGGAAGTCATATCTTGAAAATATTGTTTTAACCAATAGACTTCATATGATACCTACTTGGTCCTAAATCAAAATGGTGCCAGTTGTACATCCGATATGGTTGTCACAACGACTGTCTTAAAAATATTGTTGTCACTACTCCCCCTGAATGAATGATTATTATGACATGGGGGTTTTCACCAAGTACTAAATGAAAATGGTGCCAGTCATACATCCAATATTGGTACCATGACAACTGTTTCTGAAAATCTCATCACTACTCCACTGAATGGATGATCGTTATGACATGGGGTTGTCACCAAAAGACTTCTAATGATGTCTACATAATCCTAAATGAGAGAGGTGCCATGCTGACATCCAATATGTATACCACAGCAGCTAATTTGAAACTCTTGTTATTGCTGAAGAATATCAGAGATGGTTTGAACACTCAGCAGTTAAAAGGAAGAAATGGTCTTACCTTGAATTCCTGGAAAATCTTTTCAGCTAGTAGAACATTAGTCCCATTGAGGGACTCTTGTTTATAATTTACCTCGGAAGATCAGAAAGTGAAAATACCCATATGGAACTTGCAATCTTCTGAGACAAGCACATCAGAAGTAAGGCCAAGCTGCGTACTCTCAAACTCAATTCAGCCTCTATCATTCAGACATCAAAAGAAATAAATTGTATGGTTCTTCAAATGTCCTTGAAGATATAGGCATTTCTTTTTCAATAACAAACTGCTAGCATGTTACCCACAATAACTTGTAATTATGGTGCCGATTTCTACAGGACTTTCTTATATTTCCAGTTAGTATGGATAGAGATTCTGCAGGCAGTCTTCCCATGCAGAAAATCGTTATTTTACCTCACATGTGACCGTTGTCCTACCTTACATGATATCACAAGAGCATTTTGATTGGAGCATTACTACTGACTTGTCTCTGTGATGTTTTCACCTGCATGACATTTCATCGTTAGCTATTTTCTCCCTGCTTAATTTCAGAACTTATTTTATCTGTCTGTGTTTTAACCATATTGCTGAGTTTACAAATTCTTCAATGGAAACCAAATGTTCTACACTCTGAATAAAGATCAGAATATTTTCAGTGGATTCTTTGTCCTTTTCATGTTTCAACTGTACCAATTGGATGCCATTTGGTTAAAATGAACATTTTACAACACCGGAATATGAAGAAAAATAATTAACCATTTCTATGGGTGTGGGATAGGAGATTCCCACCCTCAGGCTCAATTCTTGTGCAGGAACTTGGCAAAGCCTCAGAAAGGCTATGGATTATTACCCCTTGAGTGGGGTTTCCCTATTCCACACCAACACAAGTGATCAATATATTATTCTATTGGATTTACCATTGTCTGCTACAAATTATACTTCTAACTTAAATTCAGATACATTCTCTGGCAGAAAACAACTGTTTGTTAAGGTTTGTAGTTATCATGCTGTAATTGAAAAAGCTATTTTTTTTCAGAAAATCGAAGACTGTACCTACTTTACCAAGTTGAAACAGACTTGAATGTCGTTTTAATATATATATACTTTATTGATTGATTATTGCATAATTAGGCCATTTGTACCTGGTTTGATTTATTTCTTAACATCAACCATACTTGAACATTATAAATGCATTTAGGTGATTTCTGGCACTTTGATGGGGGATATGTGTTCTATGAATACATTTCTAGTTGTTTTTTTTTTTAATACGTAAAACCTCCTTTTTTTGTAAGCATGTCAGTATAACAATCATACAAGTTTACTGTATTCATTTGTTGGCCGAAAACACTCAGGGAAAAATCCTGAACACTTGGGCTCAAACACTTTCCTGATGCTCCAGCAAATGTTAACATACAGCAAGCCTTTTATGATCCTTATATTTATTTATAAGCAATTAAAATCTTTCATAATCCAATTGGTTTTAGCTGAAGTGTGGCATGTGATTCATCTGTTTTCAAATAGATATTTCACATGAACGGAGCACAGTTTCTGTTTTTAAAGGTCATGCAGATTTGAAGCATGTCAGTGTGTATTAGATGAATCAAAATAAAGGTGTACCTATGACAAGGTCTACTGGCACATGTGCATTACAATGCATTGCCCAAAACAGATTATTTATGAAACTATTTAGATCTGCAACAGGCATCAAAATTGTGAGAAAACTCAATTATTGGAGTGTTTATTTTGAAACTAATAAAGGTGACTGATTATTTAAGAATAAGGTCTGATCCGGAAATAAAGGTAGATGTTGGGAGCATAGGGTGCAGAAGGTACTTTTGTTTTAAAAGATCCACACTGCACATACAAATTTAATTGTACAGGTAAACTCAACACAATTTGAAGTCTGTATTACAAATGCCACACACACACACATACCGTATATACTCGCCTATAAGTCGACGTTTTTTACTTAAAATTCAACTCATGTAGAGTAGGGGTTGTCTTATAAGCGCGACTTTAAAAAAATTAAAAAAATCTTGGGGTAATGTTGGAAACTCTAGATGTTTGCAGTACATAAAAATAATGTCAATTCATATATTTTTACTTTTTCATGCCACTATTCATATGCTGTACTGCATATATGGTATGCACTGTGTTTATCCGTTTCATGACGGTATTCATTACACAATACATGTATCTACAGTTATTTGGATTTTAATAATTTGAAAATATTACCGGTAAATTAAATACTACCTACCGCAAAATGAAGTGTCCCGTCAATGTTTACCATCGGTGTTTACTAGTAAGTATATTGCCTCCATTTTCGTGCAAGTCCGAACAACCTGTATTTGTATTAATATTTGTGTTTTGCTGTATAAAGACTGTGCTTGATGCAATTAAAGTTTTGATTTAATTTGTATTTTTCTTTTCCACAAGTCAGATTTAATTCCCAAGTGATATTTCCCAAGTTATCTGCCAGTGCACGTGGGCCGATAAGCCTTTGGCTTGTAAAGGGACTCACTTTGTTTTCAAGTTGACAATCCTTTTGATCGTTCGTTCGTTAGTTGAATTAATGATGTGTGCGGCCATTAGGCCATTTACGTCGAGTTTATGAGCGCGATGCGTCCTATTTAATTAGTCACCAATGGGTTAGATAACCCATTTGTGCATTAATGTGTGCAAAGCACACTATTTATTTTACACCCCTCCATCGCTGCATGGTTTCCAAGTGAATGGGGTTCATTGTAGGCGCGATATAGGAGGGTGTGTAGATTTATTTTCAGCCTGTACATAGGATTGGAGCCTCAATGTTTACAGGTGTGATAGCAATGCATACAAAGCATGCTGGTATTCAGTGTGTCTGGAGCGAGGCAGGCAGCTTGGGTTCGGCAAGGGAGACGCGAAGCGGAACGGAAGCACCGAAACGCCATGGATGTTTATGATCAAATTCTGCCCAGTTAACTAAGTTGGGCTGCCCCTAATACCAATAAAGTGTTAGCCCCTTGTTCAGTTATGGCAATACTTCAATACCCACTCCTTTCCCCTTTCTGCGCCTTGCCTTACACTCCCAGCCTTGGACTTCAGGTTGGATATGCCTCTGTCTTTGTTGTTGTTGTTGTTGTTGTTATAGTTGTAGTTTTCCATGGGGGGTTAGGTTGGCTGCACTGCACAACCCACTACCCTCCTCATCTCTGGTAGCTGCATAGAATAATTGTTATTCTGCACAAAATACTTGTTATTCTGCGCGGTGCTGGTTTTCAATACAGTTGGTCCCCTGACTTCCTAAGTAGTACTGTGATCCTCTCTGCATAACCCGCACGAGCTGTTTAGACAAAGACAAAGGCATAAGACCCACAGCGGCTCCGGTCTCGATCTTCACTCTTCAAATGCCGACGCCTGAATGGAATCCATTTTGATCGAGCTGCCAATCTATACTTGTTCAGTGCCAAGTAGAGTTCTATAACTTCCTGTCCATATACTTTGACCTTAATCCCTTTGCTTGTAAAGGCACCACACTCTTTGTTTTCCCACATGACAACCCTTTCATCAAGCCGCTAGTTTGATACATGTTCAGTGCCAAGTAACAGAGGGTGGCTATTTGAACTCCCTGTGATCTTGCCGCACAATTGACGTGTTCAGTTGCAGCCTTTAATAGATTTCTGACTTGATGATCAAAGTGGTACTCATAGAGCCCAAGCTCAGTCTTTGCATAAGCACCCGCATATGACAGTAAAGCCGAGAATTGAAGTCGGACGAGATTTACAATGACTAGACGACGATTTATAATGACTAGACAACGATGTAGGATTTCAGAACTTTATCAGACAATGAGGATTAATTCTTGGACTTTGTACCAGATGACATTAGATAGTGACATTTATAGGATACCTTGAATCACAAAAAAGTGGACTTAACTTTAATTGTTTATTTGTACGATGTGTGGAATTAACATATTACGGGATATTGTGAATTGGATCATTCTGAACTACTATTTTTTTACCGGTATGTGACCTATAATTGAATTTGTGGATTTATCATATAAATGGATTTAAAATGTCAAGCATTATAGATTTCAATGGACTTTATTACAGAAAGATGGACAAATTGTAAGTTGTCAATTTATTTGTGACATATTTCACTCAATAATTTAAATGTATTTTACACTGGTTTTGTCTTTGTCTATCCAGTTTGGCTTGTTTATATTTCCAAAGTGCGTTTCTGACTCACTAAAAAGTCACCCCTTCAGACAGATCTGACTTCCAAAATACATCCCGACTTATAGGAGGGTCAAAGAGAAAATCACTTTTTGCAGCCCTAAAAAGGGGGGGGGGGGTTGACTTATAGTCGAGTCGACTTATAATCGAGTATATATGGTACACACTAACCAGATATAATAAAAAAATTTCTTCTGCCCCCCCTGCCTTCTATATCTTTTTATGGCCCACGATGGCAGTGGTCGTGACATAGTGTTACCCTATTCTATCCACCCATCCACCCACCACACCATGGCAGTGGTAGAGACATAGTGTTACCCTATTCTGTCCACCCATCTACCCACCACACCATGGTAGTGGTAGAGACAAAGTGTTACCGTATTCTGTCCACCCATCTACCCACCATACCACGGCAGGGGTAGAGACATAGTGTTACCATATTCTGTCCACCCATCCACCCACCACACTTTGGCTAAATTTTATGTTTAAGTCAGTTTTCAGGCAGGAACCTTGGTAGCTCAGTTGCTAGAGCATCTGACTCACAATCCAAAGGTAGCTGGTTCGATACCTGCCTGGGCCAATCTGGTTTGGTAGCCTTGATGTGTCAATGGGAGAGGCACTTGGCTCCCATTCCTTGGTGTGATATAGCCAATTATGTGTTCAAACCAACTAAAGAACCAGTTTACAGGCACTGTGATGGGGCATCCCTGTTCTATTAAAACATTTTTATTTTCTGGAAAAGCCCTTACTATCACCCATGGGTTTCAAAATAAAAAATACCAGAACACTTGGTGAAGAGTTTGAATTCTTAGACTTTTCCTTCTTTTCAAAGTCTTCTCTTGGGATATATTTGAATTTTACAAACTTCAAGTGTGATTTCTGTAATCTTATATTATGGCAAGAGACTTCTAAAGTGTATGTCAATGTGGTCATGTAGGCGCATTTACTCATCTTAAATTAATTGTTGTTCTAAAATTTAATACTAATATTGTTTAACCAAAGTCTGTTCAGTCCTGATTATTGAATGCTATGTACCTTAACTGTCATCAAGAAACTTCCAGATGAAAATTATTGATCGCTGTGGAATTTTACACTGGTGGCCAGGTACTAAACTGGGTCAAGAAAAGAGCATGTTGGGGTCTAATCGTTACAATATAGGGTAGTACACATTTTTTTTCAACTTGCGTAGCTTTCATTGTGACATCACAGTGTGCGACATTCAATCCAGTTTGTGCTGGATGACACCTTCAGGTTGACTTTGTCCAATAATGTCCACCTACTTTAACACTGAGTTTTGCTGTACGTGTTTCTCAGGGCGTGTAAATAATGACCTTCCAAAGATGAGGATCCTAATAAAATTGACACCTGTTACTAAAATAGTCGGTACTGAATGCATACATGACCTGTATGACTTTTACTATAGAAAATGTTTTATAAGTATCCCAATATTAATTGGGCCCAGCTCGACCAGCCATATTTTGTGGACTTAATGTGAATTTTGACACTTTCGTTATAATATTGTGAGAATCTATTCAAATAACCATAGAAGGTGTTCAACTATATCTATTTCATTTAATTATCATTATAAAATTTTTGGCATTCATGTACATTAGTTCAGAATTACCATTTTTTGGAGCTTCTGTAAGTTTACTTATTTCCGGAAGTGCGTCCATGCTTTGTGACACTGACTAAAAAGTCATGTATCATATGACCAGAACGTGCCAGTTAGACCAAGGTATGGATATTATTAGTTTATAACATCTCCATGTTTTTGAAATTAAAAAAATAAAATTTAAAAATGAAATTTTTTTTCTCCGTTAATTCTATATGCAGTTTGTGCACTTAGATTACTGCTTGCTTGTTCTTTACCATATAAACACATGAATCAATAGACTGAGAGAGAGACAGAGGGAGAGAGAAATTTAAAAATAGACACTGGCGAATGGATACACATTTTATTTTAATAGATTCAATGTCTTTTGATGTAGAATATATGTTCATTATGAAATAATACTGAAACGAAAAAGTCCGTAGTGAAATTACATTTCGAGTGTAAATTTTTTTTACGTTGTATAAGAACCCCACATGATTAAAACCAAATATTTACATTGGCTATCCCATTGTATAAATTCCCAAAGTGGGTTTTCCTGTTCAAGATATGTAAACAAAGCCATCATGTGATTGGCTGACCTATCTTTAGCATATAATAGAAAATTCAAGACCAAAATGTCTGATACAAATAAAACATTAGTGAAAATATAGATTTTCATTATGATTTTTTTTTAAATTACATGAAATTACCTGTTTGAATCTCATTTTGTCTGATTTTACTTATAAAAAAAATACTTCCTGTCACTCTTGAAGAATGCTGGTGACACAGTTGATGACGTCATTATCTCGAAACAAGCACGTTCGGTCATGAGAAACATGGCGCACAATTGAAGGACTCCCACGACTTCATGAGGTTGGACGATATTGTATCTTATCGTAATCCCTAAGAAAATCATTCATATTTTTTCTCTTATTTTTCATGGGGATTAGCTAACCAATGAAGAATGTTACTTGCATTCAGTAGAGAGCAGTATTGAAGTCTAAACAGAAATGTTTATTAAGTATAGCCTAAGATATGCTGATTTTGCCTAACATAAGTAAATTAGTTTTTGGTGCATCTGAACTTATAACAAATGCACTGGATTTCATTAGAAAAATGAAGGGAATATATAAGATACTTCTCAATTACAGAGCTCCTGCACAGAACTGACTTTTTCCCTGGGCTGGGCTGGATGCTGACGAGGGAACTGTGGTTAGAGTTGGGACCCAAATGGCCAGAAACGTAGGTTTTTGGCAGTAGCTTATTTTTATTTTTCACTGCAATTTCTGATGCTGTGTAGCAAAAATGGCCGGCACTCAAGGCAGCAGGGGCATCTTGATCTGATCTTGATCCTTGGAAGATCATTAGCACTATTGTGCGAAAACTACTTGATGTAGACAAATACAATTTTGCAGGAATATTTGTATGCATAAGTTGATGACATGATTACATTTTTATGCCATCAAAGGAGTTTTTCCATTTCTTATAAACTTGTAAATTTTTGACTTTTTTGGTGAAAACTTGTTAGCATCATTATGCACATAAAAAAATGGTTGTGTAGGCAAATATGGGATCACCTGATTAGATTTTAGATTTTTCATTTATATATATATATATAAAGATTTGATGGAAGTTTCTAACCTTTTTTGTCTGCAGTGGGGGCACATGTGTTTTACAAACATGAATGGATGGTCATATCCAAATGGGGTTTTCACTGAAAGACTTCTTATGATGTCTTGTTGGTCTTAAATGAAATGCATCTTGTAAATCTTGTTATTGTTACTCCTTCTGAACGGAAAGTAATATTGACATGGGGTTTTCACCAGAAACTTATTTTGATGTCTAGTTGATCCTAAACGAAAATGGTACCAATCTGATGTCCAATATGGCCACCACAGCATCTTGAAAATCTTGTTATTGCTACTCCTCCTGAACAGAAAGTCATATCAACATGGGGTTTCCACCAGAAGACTTCTTATGATACTTTGTTGGTCCTCAATGAAAATAGTGCCAAGTTGACATCTAATATGTCCGCCACAGCAGTTCATTTAAAAATCTTGTTATCCCTGAAGAATATCAAATATGGTTTCAACACTCCACAATTAAAAGGAAGAAATGGTCTTATCTTGAATTCCTGGAAATTCTTTTCCACTAGTGGAGCAACAGTCCCTTTAAAGGACTCTTGTTTGAGGTTGCAGACAATAATGTGTTTTAAGTGAGTAGGTCATTTGAGTGATATAGAGAGTTCAAGAAATTTATGTATCAGTTATTGCAGTTCCAGACGTGAAAGAATTCTTAAAAACTTTGGAACCCTGTGAATTTAAAGTGTTTCACAGTAGATGGTGGAAATCGCCTAACCTGTTATTTTTATGGGTCATTTTCAGATTTTGGGATGACTGGATGAGACATCCAGATCAGAGGAAAGGCAGATCCTGTATACGACCAGAGATCTGTAGAACCAGCACATTTGGGAAACAGGGGGTTAGCAAGTAAGACTACATTCTAAAGGACACCATCAACTTTATTGTCTTGTTTTACCTGCATCATCAGTCAGAGAGAAATAGGTGTCACTTTGTGGTGGCCATGTAATTATTGTTGATGTAAAGATATAACATACATCGTAGCATGATTTATAGGTGAGACATAGTTACCAATACAGTGATACCCAGTGATAACATTTTCTCACACACATAGGCCTAGAGCAAGTGGCTTTTGAAGAGGCACACTTATGTAATGTCTAAAACATAAATAAGCAGGTCCCTTGGGCAAGTAGCTCTTTGAAGAAAGGTCGATGTGGGTTGGGATGGGATATTTAGATAGGCCCAGGACATAGCGCAGTCCAGTTTTGTATCAAGCTCACCTGGTCATAAGGCCAACTGAGCTTATGGTATGGTCATTTGTCTATCACCTGCCAACTCTTTCATCTTCTCCAAAACTGCTCAGCACAATTCAGCCAAATGTCACAGGTAACATCCTGGTGTCAGTCTCTCAAATTTATACAAATGATCCCAATCCACCATCAGAGATGGCCACCATTACTAAATATAGATTTTTTGTTTTTAATGACTTCTTATCTAAAACCGTTCAGTAGAATTTGACCAGATTTGACAGAAAGCATCCCCGCATAAAAGGTTTTAAAGTTTTTACAAATGATGATCCATCTTCAAATTTGGACACTGTTACTAAACATAGAATACCCCATAAACGACTTTTAAAAAACTGTTCAACAGAATTTGACCAACTTTTACAAAGCATTTTGGCATAAAGGCCTTTTAATATTGGACAAATGATGCCAATCTGCCACCAAATATGGATGAAGATACCAAAAAATAGAGAAACATTGAAACTATTGTTTTCATAACATGTGCAATCAGCAGCATTGGATGAAATTTCTACATAAAGCATCCTATTGACCTCGAGTCCTTGGCCAACTGCTCGTGCATGTCATTCAGGTGAGTGATCTCAGGCACACTTGGTCCTCTTGTTTTGTTTGTTCGGTGGGGGTGGGGGGGGGCATTGGATACAGATCTGTAAATAACATTTAAGTGGCAAGACAATTTTTGTTCCATAATACATAATTGGCCTTCATATGTAAGAGCTTTCTGGATGCTCTTTGTATGAACATATGATTATGTCAGCAGGCATTATGGACAGATGTTTTTTTTTATATGTAATTGTCCTCAAAGGCAGGGATCACTTCCTAAAATAGAAACAAATATTGATCTCAGCAACAAATCGGATTCTCGACTTTTGTGTATTTGCTCACTTATGGACTACTTTGAATGTTATTTTTTGGCCAGGAAATCTTAGTTTGTAAGTCAAAGTGAAGGAAACAAAATATAAGACAAAATTCCAGTTAATGAGACAAAATCAAAATGAAGGAAACAAAGAAGAAAAAATATCTATTACTAAACCTACTCTACTCCGCATACAGAAACAAAAATAAAAATAAGGAACTTGTTCAAAGGCAGAAGCATTCTCATAAATACAGAACCTTTTCATGGCAGGTTTTATGATATCAATTGAGAGGACAAAAATACTTATTTGTACAAAAACTTCAAAAACAAATACATGTATGAAATATTTACCTCTACTAAATGTGATTTTAAGTTAAATGGTCACTTTATTAAATACTGTAAAATGACTTAAAAAGAGTGTTGCTTTCAGTCTAACATCTGATGTTGACATAAAATCTGTTGCTAAGCATAAAGGTTGGTGTGGTTTGTGATTTATTTTTTTATATAGTAAACTGATTCATTTTCAAAATAAATGACCCTTCATGTCACATGTACCTGGAAAAATAAATGACCCTTCATGTCACATGTACCTAGAAAATTAAATAATCCTTCATGTCACATGTACCTGGAAAAATAAATAACCCTTCATGTCACATGTACCTGGAAAAATAATTAACCCTTCATGTCACATGTACCCAGAAAAATAAATGACCCTTCATGTCATATGTACCTGGAAAAATAAAGAAAATACTCTGATCTACATCATGGTGCCTCTGTTACAATCAGCTTGTCATTCATGCTTTTGCAACACAAATGTTGCTGAAGGTTTATAGATGGTGTCTTTCAAAATAGTTAATTATTTGAAAAATATATGTGAGAATTTCTTTGTTAATTTTTGGATTTGGAGTGTCATATTACATTGATTCCCATAATGAAAAAAATTAAGCTAGTTTGGTACACACCACCGCCACCACAACCACCATCACCCCCCCCCCCACACACACACACACACACATCTCACTTCTCCACCACCATCACACCCCATACACCTTTCTCCCCCCCACCCACCCCTACATTTTTACATTCCTACTATGATCTGATCCTGAACTTATTTTAATATGAATGGTTTCTGGATGTAAATGATTTAAGTAGTTTTCAGTCTAAATTTAAAACCTAGGTTCAGAAAATTCACTTGTTTGCTCGACCTGGTGACTGACAGGTGGGTGAGGTCATGCAGTTTCTGTCTGTGCAAACAATAAACAAATTGTGGTCTCTTTATTGTAACTTTTACAGCAAAATGAATAACAATATTTAAAGATATTTCAAGCCCTGAAAATAATATATTGCATGCACCATAAAAAAAAGTTCTTAAAAATGAAAATTATCACACTGGGACCATTGTTGTCTGTCCTACATGAGTGTGATCAGAAACAGATATTATTTTTACAGTGGCAGTAATATTGTCAACATTAAGGTTTTTGTGTTCAAGCTTAGTGTTGAAGTTTTGTGTTGATGTTGTGTGTTCAAGCTTTGTGTTGAAGTTTTTGCAGGTCAGATACAGGACAGATACAATACATAATTACACAATTACGCAGACACAGTTGAATCACTTAGTTCCATGGAACACTTGGTAATGCTATATATTAATTAATATTATTAGCATTAAGTTCATGCTGTTACCCTTATTATTAAACAATAAAGCAGAAAAGAATTATATATTTGATTTGGCCTTAAAGCCAATACTGATCATGTTATTTCTGTAGATTAAGTGTACAATTTGTTTGTTTTGCGCAACAATTAGTTCCTGTTCATATATCATATGCTGAAATTCTTATTGATATAATTTGTCTTTCAGGGGTCTTTTCTATGAGAAGCATTTAAAATTTATCCAACTGAATGAAAAACCAGTGCCTTTTACTAAAATGGATTTATCCTATCTTAAAAAGGTGAGATATTTGTTTTGACCATCTACATAGATAATTATGCTATCACTTCTGTGAATCAGTTTTAAATTGTATCTCAATGCATTCCGAGCCAGAGCATGATTTAAAGTGATTAAGAAATGTACTGACACTACACCTACTTTCAATTTCTCTTATTGTAAAACTGTGTTTCTTCGTAGCTTTCCTGATGTCGCTAATATGTGACGGTAGATCAGAGTCTGTGTTGTTTGAAGTTGGATTTGACGTTTTGTTTGACCCATGTAGAAATAGATATCACTTTGCCTGCCAGCAGCAGCATCAATGCCAATAGTTAAATCCATGGACATGCCTCTGATGGGGTTTTGTTGTTAGTTAAATTCATGGACATGCCTCTGATGGGGTCATGTTGTTAGTTAAATCCTTAGACATGCCTCTGATGGGGTTTTATTGTTAGTTAAATTCATGGACATGCCTCTGATGGGGTTTTGTTGTTAGTTAAATTCATGGACATGCCTCTGATGGGCTCCTGTTGTTTTGACAAATGGATCATTGTTCCTTAAACAACCATGTGTAACACATTCCCCCTGTATCAATGATGCATCTGATACTTTGGTGGTGATCCTTTGAGCTAGACAAATACTATTTTTATTCGATAGAAAGTTAGTTGATGACAAATTAGAACATTTAAAATTTGAACAGAATATATTTGTATGTTAGATTTACAGGAAAATTTATCACTATGATTTCTAATAATTTTAGTCAGTTAAATAACTGAAAATGTACTTGTGGATTACCAATCACATGAATGCTGTCATAGCTTCTTAGATAATGTTAGGAAACTATTTGAATGTAAGAGGAACTTATATACTTACTTCCTTGCCAGTGGTATTACAGTTTTTATCATATGATATCATAACACTTGCACTTTTATGTTTGATGAAATATGAAGTCTGGGTTCATTCATATTTACTGTATATGGTTGATCAGTATTCATTCGTTCAGTGTGACAAAATTTGTTTTACAATTATTTCATTTTCTTAATTGTAAACCTGAAAAGTACAGATAAATATTTCTCTTTTGAATACATTCCCTCATCACATTGCCATTAAGCAAATAAGCTCTGCTATCTCTCAAATCCCAAAAAAATCATGGAAAGACAAAAATTTAGTCTTTCCCATCCATACATCATATAGACAAAGGGAAGAAACTCTTGCTCATTACCTCCTCTTGCTCTCTAGGTGGCTACCAGTTGTTTACCAGTTTAACTTTTTGAAAACATAGGAGCCACATTGTCCCATACTGCCTCTATGAATCCTTGATGATAATTACATCTATCCTTCAAATAAGGCTGGTTATATGTTGTGTTGAAGGTTTCTGCAAGGCCTAGTAACCTTATTTGTGAATTTTAGTTAATAATCTTTCATATTTTTCAAAGTTTGTGGTCTTTGTTCTTTTGAACCAGCTAAGTTGCATGTTGTATCTGTAAATAAAATGTGTGGGCTGTATTTGTACTGCAAACACCAGTTTAATTTTTAATATATGCGTTATTATGGGTGCTGTACTTATTGGTTGAAATTTTGGGGTTGTTATTGCCAGTTTTTTTATTGTTGTTTATTGTCTGTTTTGAACACAATGAATACCATTTGTACAAAATGTAAAAAGTTAAAAGTTAACAAGGACAATCACGTCATTTGCCTCGCTTGTACAAAGTGTGTGTATGTCAGTAGTTGCTTTGTTGTGTTTGCAGTTCCTGGTCAGAACTGACTTGGCCTTTGATCCTTTGGAGAAGTCTGAAGGTTAGAGAGAGAAAGATAAAATCAAAATAATAAGGGGGCGACATCTTAAGTCTACACCCGAGATTGTCGGCGGTCATGAGTATAGTGGAAGATGTTCTAATGGTGTCTCCACCTTCTTGCAAAGAGCTTCTGTCACATCTGGGCAGCTAGAGGCAGACAACTTGGTGGTGCCAGATGTGTTCATGCTACACCATACTAACACCTTCATGGAGTTGTGAATAAGGAGGTTAATTCAGGAGATGACAGTGCAGTTGCTTTCATCATAGGAGATTTTGTCCTTTATTTGGACCCTTCTAATACCGCTTTGAATTTGCTGGGAGAGTGTCCTTATAATATTTGGTAGCCCAGTCAATGTTAAGTCCCCTCTGCATGCCCAAGCAAGGCTTTAGGGCTGTAAGACATGATCATGGGGTACGGAACTGATCAAGTTGATTTTTCTTATCAGCCGTCATTGCCAATTGCTGCTGTTCTGGTGGTTGACCTTCTTGTCCAACCATCAGGTGGCCATGCATACCAGGCAATTAGTGATGAGTCCTTTCTATGGGCCATGCAGCATACCACTGTATACAAAACCGTAGAGAGACCATTGTAACTGATCCATCCAATTTGCAGGACATCCAGACAGCCTTCCAGTCTTCCTCCAGCCAGCCTATGTACAGCCATCTTTCCAGCCTTATGTCATAGTAGAACATGTAGCGTAGGTAGCCCTGTCTTCTGCACAGCTGATGGGTTTGCCTTTTTTATTGTATCCAGTGGGGGAATGCCAGTCACAGCCTTGGAACAATTTAGTATTACTACTTCAAATCTGCTTGGTATGTTGTGCATGGATATGGAAGCTTTGCCAGATGAGGACAACCCTCACAGTGAATTCAGGGACAACCTTGATCTGCCTCTTAGCTCTGATCCATTATCATGGAGAGGACAGAATTAAGTTTTAAGACCATGGTGGAAGAGATTTTTTGATTTTGATACCATCTGAATCCCCACCACCTCTGAACTATAAAGTCAAGGCTCCGGTAGACATTGCGGATGAGGAAGAACTTATTTTCCCTCTTCTCCCACAGGCAATGAAAATCAAGGTAATTCTAAAGTCTTTTTTGGGGGAAAGCGTTTTACTGGTATCATATTCTGCATGTTGATATCAAACCCACTTTGGAAACATACAGTGTTGATGTTCCGAGTATAGATAAGAACATTGCGGCAGTACAAATATCTACTCTGCTATTCTGTAAGGTTGATCCTTAGGTGTGTGACACAAATTTAAAACTCCTATGGAATATGGTGGTGATATTGTAAAAGCTGGATTTGGTGTCATCAGTGATTTCACCTGGCAAAAAAAAGTGGACAATGAGCATGCATGGGAAATGAGGGGCCATTCATAAATAGGGGGTGTACCATTCACCTTGTTGTGTTTGCGGTTCCTGGTCAGAGCTGACTTGGTCTTCGATCCTAGTGCCTGGTTTCAGATGGTAACAGACTTTTCAGTGTTGGAGGCAAGCTAATAAAGGGGAAAGGGAGAAAGTTTCTCCCAGTAATCGCCAATGACTTACAAACCTAACACCTGTGGAAAAGCTTCCAGTTGGTGCCAGACTTCTCCATTTTTGGCAAGCCTGGATCAGCCTTTTTACAGCAAACGAATAGATTATCCAAGTAGTATTGGAGGGGCTTTGGATTATATTTATCCAGCTCCATTCCCTGTCATATTTCCTTTCAATCAACAGATCTAGTGAAGGCAGACATTTTTTTCTGGTGCCAAAAGCCATTGGAAAACTAAGACTGGTCATAGGCCTCAGCCAGCTGAACACATGCATACTAGCACAGAAGTTCAAAATGGAAACATTGCACTTGGTTCACCTTTCCATCTAGAGGGGGAAGTTTGCAAACAGTCTCAATCTGACTGATTCTTACTTTCATGCCCATATCCATCCAACTTCACTCAAGTTTCTAAAATTCATCTTCTGAGTAACAATTTTCCAATTTCGAGCTCTGCTTTTCAATCTCAGTCTCATCGCATGAGTGCTTATGAAAAGATTCAACAATGTTGTCTCCTTGTTCAGGACCTCCTTGTTGACTGACTTCAGCCAGACTCTGCACACCAAGTGGTCTCTTCACATTTCGATCTTTCAGCATATTTGCACACTCTGGGCATAGATCTCTTTGTGACAAGGTGGAATCACAAGCTGCCCAGCATCATATCTCCTGTCCCAGATCAAGAGACCTGGACCATGGATGCTCTGGCAGTCTCTTGGCAGGGAATTTGGTTCCACCCCTTCCCATCAACTGTCCTGATCCAGAGTCATTCAAATAATCATGGACCAGACTTGCAAAGTAATTATGGTAGCCCCTTTCCTGGGTGAGTGATCCACTTGACTTGGTGATAGACGTCCCCAGCAAAATCCTGGCAAAACTCAACCTGCTCAAAGATTGCTGTTTGCAGGTGTTTCAGTTTCTTCCATGGCAGGACAGTTTTCTTTTTCAGGGAAGCCTTGCATAGAAGATAGTTCCAGACTTAAGTTGTGGACAGAATCTCATGAGCAATAAGGCCTTCCACTTTGAAGGCGTATAAGGGGAAGCAGTGGGTTTTTAGGGACTGGTACAGAGACAACAATATCGTCCCTCTGAATGCTTCAATCTCACAGCTGGCTAACTTCTTTCTCTGGCTCTTTCAAGAGAAAAAGTTAGTTCCTGTTAAGAGCAGGGAATATAAAGCTCCATGTTTTTCTGACACATTTAGGCATCATGAGAGAGATAATAATAGGCCACGACAAGGACCTATTAGACTTGCTGGCCAACTTTTACCTGAAATAAGCCTAAATTACTCACTTTGTTTCCTAAATTGAATCATTCATAGGTTCTGACCTGACTGAACTCAGGTAAGTTCAAGCCCTAAGCCAGAACCTTGCTGAAGCTGCTATCTTTCAAGATATGCTTTGTCATACTCTAGTCGTGGGTGAGTTGAGCTTTGATGGGACCTGAATTATCTTGACTTTAGATCAGACCATGATCCTAATGGTACGACTGGGTTTCATAGCTAGGAACCAACTGACATCTCTGGGAAATCAAAAAGTAGTTACCCGCTCTCTCTCCGTGTATGCAAGACCCTGTCCATATGCTATCAAGCACTACTTAAAATGCATGAAGAAGAGCCATGGGTCCCAATATAATCCTTGTGTCCTGACATAATGGCTGAAGTTGGTAATATGCTTAGCATATTCTGAATTATCACTGGATCATAGGATGAAGATTTCCGCGCATGAGATTAGGATGATCTTGGCAAGTCTCGCGTTCAAATGCAATGTTTTGATCTGAGATACAATAGAAGCACTTGGCTGGAATGCACAGTCAACCTTCTTCAGTTTTGATCTCTGAGATGTAGTAATGCAGAGGTGAGAATTGAATCTAGTGGGTCGAGTGACTGCAGCCAGATGACCACCAGACCCATTTGAGGTTGACTCACATTATGTGGGCGTGTTTTAGTGCTTTTGCTGGGCTCACCAAAGTTTTTTCTTTCCCTCAGTATTGAAAAGTTGCTCTTTTCTACATTTCTGTGACTGATGGTTGTGCTGCTGTTATGTTATGAGAGCGGTTTGTCCTTCTTATATGGAATTCAGACACTCTTCCTTCAAAGGATGCCAATGTTAGAGGTTGGATGCTCATGCACCTCTTCCTCTTACCTGTTGTCCTAATATTAATGTGATCAGGGAATGTACTTGAAAGAAAAAGTAAATTCTTTTAGTAAATTATGTTTCTTAGAGAAAACTTACCCAATCATATCACTATAAAACCCTCCCATACCTTCCCACAAATGCAAATATTCTCATTGATATATCGCTCAGCTAAACTGTTAAACGACCAGTAGCCATCTATGGGGGCAATGGGAGGTAATGAGTAAGAGTTTCTTCCCTTTGAATATATGATACATACATACATACATACATACATACATACATACATACATACATACATACATACATACATACATACATAGATACATACATAGATACATACATAGATACATACATACATGCATGCATGCATGCATGCATGCATACTTACATACATACATACATACATACATACATACATACATACATACATACATACTTACATACATACATACATACATACATACATACATACATACATACATACATACATACATACATACATACATGCATGCATGCATACATACATACATACATAGAGAGAGAATATTTTCATCTTTCTGTGCTTTTTGGATTCGAGAGGTAGCAGAGCTTGTTTCCTTAACATTAATGTGATCATGTATGTATTCTTGGAGAAATGTAGTTAATTAAAAAATTTAATGTCTCACAATGTTAAAAAAAAGAATAATACATGGTAATATATGGTAGCATAGTGACTGACTTTAGTAATTCTTTCTTGTCTAAAGGAATCAGTTAATTATTAAACAAAATTGCTATCATGTATTATTATATTATACTCATATACTATATATCTTTGAAAAAACACAACTTACAATAAAATTCAACATATTGAATCAGTCTTTTCTTATTTCCATGATCTGAAGTGAAATAAGACATTTGTATGACACACCAAAAGGAGTTCTAAATAAGTTTATATATATGCATCATTTTGAAAATGTTATTTCATTATATTTTAATCAGATTGAAGCAATTAGTAAAAGGTTTTTAATAAAGATTCGTTTTATAATCATGCAACTTCTGAATATAAAGTGATATGGCCTTCTCATTATTAAAGAAAATTTGAAAAAATGTAAAATCTCTGTTGCTAAAAATATGTTAAAATGAAAAGTAAAGGAGTGTATTTACTCATAGTTCTGTTTTAAGCACAGTAACTTTGTGTTAACTTTCATGGAAGTTTAGAAATGTGATTAGATTCAGATTATCTGTACATAATGTCATAAAAATTGGAATGTGAGAAATTAATAGGATTCTGTCAGAAACCTTAAAAAGGGGTTGGGACTGTTAAATACTGCATCAATTCCTACCAGGAAATGTAGGGTCATATTGAAATTGTATTAATACTATAAAAACTTGTGTGGTGTATGGTATACTATGGTGTATGTACATATATATATATATAATAATTCACAGATAATATCTCCTTTGTTTGTCATGTTACTTTAATTATTTTATTATTTTTCTGTAGTTTAGACATCTTAAGTATTCTGAATAGTTTTGCTTCTCTTTTTTGCCAAAATGTAAATATTTATTGTCACTTGTTTTTACCCAACATTTTCAGGATTATATATTTTTTACCTTGATCTTTTTATTTTATATACATTTTACAGAATTTTACCATCTTTTTATCTTTTATTTTGTAGTACTTCATGCTTATGTTTATTTATCTTAAAGCATTTCTATATAAATTTTGTATTCACATTTTTAGAACTTTACTTTAAGTCTGCACTATATAGCATTATTGTGCTGATGTGCCAGTAAATGCTAATACATCGATACATTCTGTATGTGTGTGTGTCTGTGTCTGTGTATGTTATTTATTGTCCCTTCAGAAAATTCTAGCTCTAAACATTGGAAAATTTTGTTATCTTCCCTACACCATTTTCTAAATTTGTATGATGTAGAGTAGCATCCTTATCTTGTCTCACTTGTTGCATTCCAGGATGTATACGATCCAGTATTTACTAAGAAGATATATGAATTGCCAGACGTTACTGTTGATGACATAGTTAGCAAATCCAAGTCAAATCTACCTGAGGTCAGAGTCACATATCAGACAAAAGAGGAGTTCAGCAATATTGCCAAAAGGTTGGGAATTATGGATGACTTAAAGGTAAGATTTTCACTTGGGTTTGGAAAAGGTACCATCTTATACAGATGAAAAGGTACCATCTTATACAGATGACCAAGTATACTTGTACTTAGCCTTTTTGTATCTAAATCATTTATTTAAACTGATTTTATAAAAACTTGTATCAACTAAAATCAATACATTCAGTAGCATACTTTCGTGATGAAGTGGTCTTTTGCACTTGGGATAAAACTGGACAAGCAGAAATAAACCACTGACAAAGGATAAGCAAATACTAAACCTTGAATTCACCATAGCCTGGTATCCAGTCTCGTGTGTTCTCAACTGCCTTCAAGTTGTATCTTGCATTGGCCCTTTAGTTGGCACCTTTTGACATGCCATTGTTGTTTGGCAGAAATTTTTTAGGAAGTACATATTAAGCAGGCATCACAAGAACTGCTTATTCAACTTGCCTTGCCACCAGCACCTACTTTCAGGCTGTACCAGTCTCAGCCACAGCAAAGAGACAATTGCTGGCAAAAGGATATAGGCCGAATAACTCTCCAAGGCAACAATTTTGTCTGCAATCTAACTCCAGCTGGCAGCAGGACACTCAGTTCCAGAGCCAGTTTGATATAGGGGAAAGGAAACAAGGTTTCTCCTTCCCCAGCTGCCTACAGAAGGCCATTTAGTTAGCACAAGACTCATTCATTTTTGAACCACATGGGTTTACCTGTTCCAGAGAACGAATGGGCAATCCAAGAATGGGAATCTCAGACCACTCATAGACCTCAGCCAGCTCAACAAATATATAACTGCACTGAAGTTCAAAATGGAGATGGCAAGATTAGTCAGACTTTTGGTAAAATGGGATGAATTTGTGGTCAGTTTAGACTTGATCGACACATACTTTCACGTTCCTATACACATCCTCACACAGGTTCCTTTTGGTTTGGTTTCCAAGGAATCATTTACCAATTTTGTACTTTCCTGTTTGGCCATAATATCAGCCCATGAACTTTCACCAGGATGATCAAGTGTGTCATCTGTCTCTTCCAGTCAACCTCATCAGCAGCGATGGTGGTGTATCTTGACATCCTCCAAGAAACATGTGGTAAGTTCATCTTTGGTCAAGGGAAGAAATGCTCTTCTTTCCCTTTTGAGTCTGTTAGGGTTTCTGATCAATTGGGACAAGTCAGACCTCACTCCATCCCAGCATTTTGCCCCCCTGGACATGGAATTTTTACAAACCTCATCCTTGTTTGCCTCTCTCATTTGAGCATGGCATGGATTATCAAGCTTGCAAAGTTGATTTCTGACTAGGACTGGATTTTGGTGAGAGAGTTTTGCAACTTCTCAGTCTGCTCAGCGCAGATTTGATGTTCCTCAACCGCCTTTTCATGCACCCTTTCTAGATGGCCCTGCAAGCCCAGTGGCACCCCTTTTTGAATAACAGATGATAATCTTGAATGAAGTTGTGTCTTTCCTTTGCCATGGCACAACAAAAATGGCTCATGGCAGGAATTCCTCAGGAAAAACCCCAACTGGAAATTATGATCTGCATGGACACCAGCTCATATAGCTGGGGAGCCCATCTGTCGCCCAGCTTCACCATGGTCAGTGGGAAATGGCGGCCGTTCTAGAAAATGAAGGCTATTGTAAACATGTTTCATTTCTGGAAGAACTAATTCTATGGAAAGGTAGTCCTCATTATGATGGATGATTCTGCGGCGGTGGCCTATCTCCTCAAATTGGGAGGGTGGGACAAAATCACCTGAATTATGCATACTGGTTGGGGATTTTCTCCACTGGTGCACACATATCAATATAACAGCCTTGATCAGACATATTCCTGGCAGGCTCAATGTCCTGGACAATTCATTGTCAAGAAGGGGTCAGACACTTTACACAGAGTGATCTGTCCACCCATCGATCATTCAGTGGATTTGTGCACTTGGGGCCACCCAGTGATAGATCTGCTTGTGACAAGGTGGAATCACAAACTGTCTTCCTTCCATCTCACCAGTCCCAGCTGAGAGGCATGGGCCATGGATGCACTCTCAGTCAGTTGGGAGGGGTTTTGAGGCTATGCCAAGCCCCCCACCCCCAAGTCTTTGTCCTGAAAATAAATTAAAAAAGAGGGAACACAAATGCTAAGTGATTCTGATAGTCCCTTTCAGGTGGCACAAGCCCTGTGTAAACGAACTGCACGGTCTAGTGATAGACATTACCAGGAGACCCAACCTGCTCAAACAGCCATGGTTGCAGGTGTTTCATCCATAATCAGACAGGCAACTCCATCATGCCTGACTCTTGTCACGAGAGCCTTGCGAAGAAAGCATTTAAGTCTTCTGCCATGTTGAGAATCTCATGCGCTAGGAGGCCCTCCACTTAGGTGTACAAGGGGAAGCGGTGGGTTTTCAGGAATGGTGCAACAGCAACAGTGTCATCCCTTTGAGTGCATCAATCCCACAGTTGGCTAATATATTTCCCCAATTCATCGAGAACAAATTAGCAGCCAATACAAATAATGGCTACTGCTCTGTGATTTCACATTCAGGCATCATGGTAGAGTGGATATAAGTCACAATAAGAATTTATCAGACCTATTAGCTAAGTTTTAATTGAATTGGCCAAAATCATTCAACCTGATTCCCAAGTGGAATTTGTCATTAGTACAAACATGGCTCTTAGCCAGCACCGAAGCTGCTATCATGCAAAATGTTTCTTGATAGCTCTAGTTTCAGCATGTGGTGAGTGAGTTGCATGCTCTTTCAGTGGACTAAAACTATCTACAGTTCAGATCAGATGGTTCCGCAGTCCTGAAGATGCAGCCAGGCTTCATACTAAAGAACAAGCTGCCGTCAGTGGGCAATTAAAGAGTGGTCATCTGTCCCCTCTCCTCCATTTATCAATTGATGGAGGCGGTGATGCAAGTTTATGGGTTGTGGGTTTGTGGGTTTAAAGCCATTTTCAGCACATAATAAGCTGTACATGGTGGCCAGTATATTTGGTAGAGGAAGAACCCGGGAAAACCCCAGGAAGAACCACCGACCCACTGGAAACTACTTGCAAGTTTTCTAACACACCCACATTGGCTGAGCCAAGACTCGAACTCATGCAGTCAAAGGTACTGTCATCATGGCTTATGTGACTGCTAGTTGCGCTGGTCTGATATTAGGAGTGTGATTTACCCTCATACAGGGGAGATCCTTATTCCTTTGAGGGTGACCATGTTAGAGGTAGGATGCTCAGCATTGCCTCCCCCTATTCCCCTAATGTTAATGTGATTGGGTAATGTATTCAAAGGAGAAAGCAAATTTTTTTGTAAATTATGTTTCGCCAAGATTATTTACCCAATCACATTACTATTAAACTCTCCCACACCTATATTTGAGCATCCTCATCGAGGTATCGCTGAAGCTAAAACTGGTAAACAGTCATAGCCACCTAGCAGTGGTGAGGGGAGGTAAGGGGAAGGTTGGGAAGAGTTTCTTCCCTTTGTCTATATGGCATAAATACGGGAGAAGCAAACTTTTTTGTCTTTCTGAAATTGCTGGATTCAAGAGGTAGCAGAACTTCTTTCTAACATTAATGTGATCAGGTAAGTTATCTCAAAGAAACACAATTTACTACAAAATTTGCTTTTCCAGTGGAGAACACCGGTGAAGGATATCTCTATCTTACCTCACGTGACTGCTGTCTTTCATCACATGGCCTTCTACAGCAATCATATTGCACAGAACTCCCTGATTTACTTCATCACTTGAGCATTCTTTCACAATATTCTAAGATAAACATCAAATTGCAACTCATTTACAACCCAAAACAGGCAGCTGTTGAAATTGGTATTCCTCAGACATGACATTTTGCACAGTTTGGCTTAGCACAGGTACAAATTGTGTAGACTGGTTTAATTTCAAAAAAGGTGTTAGTGTAAGTGGTTGTTTTGTTTTTTTTATTCATCTCCTCATTATTATATATTTTAAAAAATCAATTCAGGATCAAAGTTGAATCGAGGATTATGTTATTAACTTATTATTTTTTCATTTAATCATAGTCTCAAGAGTGGACTTCATTTTTTGACTTGTTCACATTTGTATTGTTGTGCAGGCTGTCTTCAGTACATAATTTGGATGCTGTGAATTGCCATTACTTTGACAGTCTCAATCACCATTATTTGAATCCAGATATATGTTTAAATGTCATGAATTGCCATTACTTTGACAGTCTCAATCACCATTATTTGAATGCAGATATGTGTTTAAATGTCACGAATTGCCATTACTTTGACAGTCTCAATCACCATTATTTGAATGCAGATATGTGTTTAAATGTCATGAATTGCCATTACTTTGACAGTTTCAATCACCATTATTTGAATGCAGATATGGGTTTAAATGTCATGAATTGCCATTACTTTGACAGTCTCAACCACCATTATTTGAATGCAGATATGTGTTTAAATGTCATGAATTGCCATTACTTTGACAGTCTCAACCATCATTATTTGAATGCAGATATGTGTTTAAATGTCATGAATTGCTATTACTTTGACAGTCTCAACCACCATTATTTGAATGCAGATATGTGTTTAAATGTCATGAATTGCCATTACTTTGACAGTTTCAATCACCATTATTTGAATACAGATATGTGTTTAAATGTCACTTAAGGTTGACACTCACTGGTGTTTTCAGTGTAAACCTGACCTTTTATGCTCTATCTTAAGGTGAGAAAATTTTCATTGGATGTTTTACTTTCTTAAAGTTGCATCAGTATTCACAGTATGCCATGTTGACTTACATCCTAACTTTTATTTAGAAATGTGAGGAATAGAATCCTTCATTATGCAACGGTGTTGGATAGGAAAATTCTGATTCTCAGGTGGAATTTTCCTATCCTACACTGATGCATATGAAGGATTATGTTAATCTTCTATTGGTGTCCATCAGATCTACTGCTTAAGATGATCTTGTTGTTTTTTATATTAAATATACTTTAGCATTAAAATATAAAATTACAGGTAAAATATTCATATCTCTGGTAATCCAAAGCATATTATTGGATAAATATGAAAAAGTTTCATATTTGATATTCTTGTAATTCTCATCACTAAATTAATGATTAAATCAGTCATAAAAGAATATTTAAATGTAGACAGGCTTTAATAGATGTTTCTTTTTCCTTCTTATAATCAATGTACTATACTATGACATGACTGTTGGTCTTGCCTCCATTAAAAAATACTGAAACAAAGGTGTCATATTTCTCAGCAGTGGCAGCTTTATATCCATCAACAATTTTACGATTGTGTCTTAAAGTTGCACAATTTTGCAAGTGATATATAGTGGGTTACCTCATAGAAGGGTTTCTATGTGAGCTGATGCTGAATTCTGCAGAACCCTTGTATTTGAAGATAACTTTTTCTTTGCAGGCTGGGGTACCCAGAGCAGCATATAGAGGTGTTGTTAGTTTTATATTCAATGGACAACGAGTACATGCTGCTCCACCATTATCCTGGAAGGAATATGATCCTACATGGAATTGATGAAAGCTGATTTAGTTTTCTTCCAAATTTCACATTCTTTCAAAAATTACATGATTCTATTTTAAGATAACATAGCATTTATATATTTAATTTTACTAAAGTGTTTCTTGCATCTTTTATTGTTGACAAATGTACATGTTTTAAATTGAAATTAATTGGAATGACAAAAACAGGACATAAATGAATGAAAAAGCTGCATGCATCATAGCTTTATTATGTATGTGCAGTATGTAGCATGGTTCATTGCTATGAGAATATCTGGTGCTAGAGGGAATCATGTAATGATGAAATTTCAGATTAAACATGTACTCTTATTGGGTCCATAAAGTTATATATACAGTAAATAAACACCTTTTTATAGGAATTGTATACAGCCATATATTATTTAATGTAGTATCATTTATTTTCATGGGGCTCAATTTTCATGGTTTTTAAAAAAGAAGACATTTTCGTGGGTACTTAAATTCATGGTTTTGCCTGTCAAAGTTTGCATATTTAGTAAGTGTTTAATTTCGTGGTTTAACCTCTACAAATACCCAAAATAAAGAATAAAAAAGAATAAAACTATGCCGACACAAACGGTGGTCACTTGAATGTTTAAAACAATACTACCACATGTATGAGCGCAAATCAAAGACCTGACAAGTTCAGTACTTACAATGTGTTTTTGTCGAAGTGAATAACACCCAAAACACTAAAACAATGCTACCGCCTCTATGATCACAAATAAAACACATGTCAAGATCAATCACTTACACCGTGTTTTCGTCTGAGTGCTCAACATCAAAAGAAGCTGACGCAGCCAACAACACTAAGTCAATCAGTTATTAAAGTACATCTCTATGATCTCTTACTTAAACCACTTTCCATAAAGTGAACAAAACATGTGACTGGCTGCCCTTTGCTCAATGCAGTCAGCAGGCAGTGGCAGTATTTAATGTGTTTAGAGCCCATCAGTGTGAGAAGGTGCTAACTAAATTGAAAGACAGTGGAATCACACATTTGTTTGTGCCTGCCTCATGTACAGACCAACTTCAACCACTAGACTTGACAAGAAATAAAGAGTATAAAGAAGAATTAAAATCACACTTCCACAACTGGTATGCTAAACAGGTCATGGAGGCAATTGCATAAAAGGAAGATGTTACTGGTGACAATCACTCATTGCAACCTCATTAATCAAGCCAATTCGGGCTGAATGGATAATTGCAGCTCACGCGACAATGAGTGAAAGATGAGACCTAATTATCAGTGGTTATGAGAAAGCTGGACTTGTTTAATTCTGCAATTTGGGGATTATTTACCTGACAAGCATTTGTGTGTACCTTGAGACTTGATTGACACGATGTTGCTTTGTCTGAAAATCAGTGAAGTGTGAGCTTTAATACTTTGCCGTAATTAGTGTATATACAGCGTTTCATTAAAAATAGTGCTTCAAGCAATAGTTGTAGTATTTAAAAGCTTGTTGTTCTTTTTGGATTAAAAATGCATGGATAAAATAAAATGTGCTTTCAGGAGGATTTAAATTTTTCAACAACTTGAGTGAATGATCAATTTGAATAAGTTTTAGATTTAATTTTCATATACTAATATTTTTCATTATTCTTTCTTTTATTTTCAGCATTACAACAGTAAGAAAATGAGGGGGGATCATCATACGTGGCTAATTTTTCGTTGGGGTTTTAAATTCATGGTTCGGGGCAAAAACAAAATCCATGAAAATTGGTCCCCCATGAAAATTTCTGATACTACAGTATTACAATGCACATTTTATGGTCCCTTTTGGTTGCTGCTATGATATACAGTACAGTCTCATTTAACCAACCACCCACAGAATGGATCAATTTTTAAGTTGGCTATTGAAGGGAAATAGCTGTAGGAGGAGGTAAAAATATATTGATAAATGGAAAAAAAAGGGAAAATTAGAAATGGAAATCAATGGACATGAGGGGTTGATGTTTATGGGAGGTGACCATATGGGAGATGGCATGGTATAAATCAGCTGTTCCAATGATATATGGGGATAATTATATCATTTTGGGGTTCCTTGCATATCTTTAAGTTTGGAGTTTACTGTTGATTGCTTTATTTAAAACTAATATTATATATGTATTATGCAGCTATTACATGTTTTGAGACTGTATGTCAAATTGTCCAACCAAGCCATACTGGTGTATACCTTGGGTGAATAATTTGTCATTTAATATAAAACAAGGCCAATAATTGTTTTATTATGCTAAAGAAATTTGAAGCAAAATAAAAAATGATGGGCATTATGTTCAGAATAGTAAAACACCTTTTTGAAATATTGCAAGCACAATTTGTTATATTTTAATGATATGTATGTATGTATGTATGTAGGTAGGTATGTATGTATGTATGTATGTATGTATGTATGTATGTATGTATGTATGTATATACATATGTATGTATATATGTATATATGCATGTATATATGTATGGCACATCAGCACAAGAAGTAAAGAAGTAAAGTTATAAAAACATAAATATAAAGAATTGCACAACAAAAATTTAAGAGAGAGAATACTAAGAGTACTATAAGTGCATACACTTTGGGAAATGCAGGGTAATATGATGGTCACTTGAGGGTAATATGACATGACGTTGAAGATAATACAGGGATGTCTGAGGAAATGGAATTGTTTTGGAAGTATAGCATGTTGAAAGTAATTTTTGAAATTTCAGCCAATTTCAGATGCAATTCTAAAACTGAGGTATAATAAAGGGAATTTTTTTTAATGCCAGGGATATCTGTACCACAAGTCTTGACATAAAATAGTGTCTACCATTGTTTTTGTAGATCAAAATCCCTATATAATCTTTCATCCAGGTAGTAGAGAAATTCCCCACCAATATGTCCATTTAAATGAACACCAAAATTTGGTACTTCAGATGGAAAGAGGTATACTGTATTCTCCAAATTCTGTCTGAATTGGCACAGATTTTTACCTGGAAATGGTGATCACAGATTTTTACCTGGAAATGGTGATCACAGATTTTTACCTGGAAATGGTGATCACAGATTTTTACCTGGAAATGGTGATCACAGAATGAATTAGTTCTTTTGAAAATTCATGTTTTATTCAAGTTTTCAATAAGTAATTTCCAAGTATCTTTTAAAATTTGAATAAAACATTGATCTTTTAAACTCTGTATTTTGTAAATATGTTTAATTTAAATATATTTTTATGAGGAGAGAGATGAGTGTGCAGAGAAGGAATTAAATGTATTGCTTCTCATTCCTTTTGTTGAAAGCCATTAAATAAAGGTTATTAATTTTTCTGTTTATGTTATGAAAAGAAGTTGTTAGTGCAAGTGATTAATCTTTCTTAGGCATGTCAGTACCATTTAACTTCTTAGCTAACCTCCAAGAAGTAGAGGAGAGCTATTGTACTACCCCGATGTTGGTGTCCACACATATAAAAGGATATCCACATGTACAGCCTCATCCTAGGTCATATGCAACAGCTTGGAGTGGGTTTTATGGTACCTACCCCCTGAGGAGGGAGCTAAATGAGCTAACTTTGTACATGTACGTTAGTAGTAAATTCTTGGTTAATTATTTTGCATTGGACTCCAGTTTTTTGCACTGTATACATGCTCTTCCTTGTGTGCATACTGTTATACCTGCAATCATGAAACTTGATGAGGGGATGCATCTTGATGAGTTTAACAGACAGTCCCACCACAAAAGTACATTGTGATCCATATTTCATGTTTCACTATGGTTAAAGTTTATATTTTAAGTTTATTTCTCCATCTCTGTTTGCATGCTAAAATCATCAGACAAGATGATTATAAGCACCTATACCCTTACAACAAAAGAAGGTGACTGTGACCAACATTTCACCTAGGTTAAGGTTTTGAATTTGTTTCATGACCAAATAGTTTTTTTTTTGCACCATGTATACATAATGTTATACCTAGAATTATGAAACTTGGTCAGGAGATGCAGCTTGATGAGTGCTACATCCTTATCACAGTAGGTCTCTGTGACCCACATTTCATGTTTAACTGACTTGGGTTCAGTCTTGAACACTGTTCATGCTAGAATCATCAAATTTGTTGCATCTCTATTAATACCACACCCTTGCAACAAAAGGTCATTGTGACCTACATTTCAGATTTTACTGGCTTATTTTAAATTTTTGCATTTAACTCAATGACCACATAGGTTTTTACATCCTGTGTACATATTGTTATACCTGGAATCATGCAACTTGGTTAGGGGATGAGTACTACACCCTAATGAAACAAGTAGTTCACTTATGACTCTTATTTCATGCTAAACTGATTTGGATTCAATTTTGTGTTTTAAGTTTATTTTTCATGCTCTCTTAATGCTTAAATCATCAAAATAGATGATAGTATGCATCTCTATTAGTACCACAACCTTTGAAACATGTATAACATAGTGATATACCTAGAATCATGAAACATGGTGAGAGGCTGCAGCTTGATAAGTACTACACCCTCATCACAAAAGTGGGTCAATGTGACCCATATTTCATGCTCACTGAAGTTTAGTTTTGTGTTTTAAGTTTATTTCTCAAGCACTGTTTATGCCAAAATCATCACACTAGATGATTGTATGCATCTTTGTTAGTACTACACTTTTACAACAAAAGAAAGTCACTGTGACCATCATTTCACATTTAACTGGCTTAGGTTCAAGTTTTTGCATTGAGCTCATGACCAAATAGTTTTTTTGCAACCTGTATACATACTGTTATATCTAAATCCATGAAACTTGGTGGGGGAATGCATCTTGATGAGTACTATACCCTCATCACAAAAGTAGGTCACTGTGACCCATATTTCATGCTTCACTGACTTGGGTTCAGTTTTGTGTTTTAAGTTTATTTCTCTGGCTTTGTTCATGCTAGAATCATCATACATGATGTTTGTATGCATCTCTGTTAGTACCACACCCTTGCAACAAAAAGGCACTGTGACCAGCATTTCAGGGAGCTGTGGTGGCTCAGTGGTTAGCGTGCCGGACTCACAACACTGAAAGGGTGCGGGTTTGAATCCTACCATCAGACCAGCCTGGGTCAGCTTCCATGTGGTTTGTCCTTGGGCAAGGCACTTTACTCCAATTGCCTTAGCACTAAATAACCTACTTGTGTTGCTGTACCGCAAAGCACCAAACCAAACCAAATGAACATTTCAACTAGGTTAAATTTTTGCATTTAGCTCATGACGAAATAGGACTTTTACACCATGTATACGTACTGGTGCACCTAGAATCATGAAACTTGGTGAGAGGATGCATCTTGATGAGTTCTACATCCTCATCAGAAAAGTAGGTGACTGTGACCCATATTTCATGCTTTGTTGACTTTGATTCAGTCTCAAGCACTGTTCATGCTAGAATTATCAAACTAGATGATTGTATGCATCCTTATTAATACCACACCCTACATTGTGACCTACATTTCAAATTGTTCTGAATTATATTAAGTTTTGTGTAAACTCTTGGCCACATATTCTTTTACATCCTGTATACATGCTTTTATACCTGGAAGAAAGAAACTTGGTGAGGGGATGCATCTTGATGTGTGCTAGATTCTCATGACAAAAGTAGGTCACTGTGACCCATCTTTTTGGCTCACTGACTTAGGTTAAATTTTGTGCTTTAACTGGTAATGCATGAATTATTAAATTAGATGACTGTACACATCTCTATCAGTAAAGCATCTGTACAGAAAAGGACACTGAACTCCATTTCACTGGCTTAAGTTAAATTTTTAACTCGTGACCATACATGTTCTTCATGTAGATACTATCCTGTCTAGAATAATGAAACTTGGTTAGAGGATGCATCTTGCTGAGCACTATTCCCTCATTTCAATTGTAGGTCATTATGGCCCATAATTTATGCTTCACTGACTTGGGTTAAATTTGGTGTTTGATGTACATTTTTCAGGCACAGTTCATGATAAAATCATGCAATTGATGATGATATGTATCCATAATAGTACCTCACCCTTTTAATAAGTGACACTCATTGTGACCTATATTTCACCATTTACTTACTTTTGTTATGTTTTGTTTAGCTTATGACAACATGACTTGGTAGTGAAACTTGGTGATGGGATGCATCGTGATAAGTACTACACCCTTGCTGTAAAAAGAGGTCTCTAATACTTGTATTTAATGCTTCAGTGACTTTGTTGAAATTTTGTGTTTAAATTTGATTTACTGGATGCTGTTTATGTTTGACTTATGAAACATGATAGTTGAATGCATCTGAGTTAGTACTACACCTTTACAAGCAAAGAAGGTCACTGTGACCTAATTTTATGTTTTACTAATACTATATGTATTTTGCTCCTGACCACTTAGAATCTTCCATGCTTTATACATCCTAGCTCCCTTTCTGACCAGTGCAGGTGGAAGTAGGAATAAATATATTTATTCAGTGGTAACCATATTTCATGACTGTACATTGTATATTGTGATAGGTTATCCTGAACAGGTTAACAGTGTTTTGTACATGTGAATGAGTATAGGAACTAGATTAGTGGACTGCATACTTTTCTTGCAAGGTCTCATCTGTACTAGCTAATCAAGGTTATCACAGATGCATGAACTATGCTTATAATACTGGCATTCCAAGGTTATTCAAAGTCAGTGACTTTCACCCATTAAAATCTGGTTTTTGTGAGTAGATAATGATGATAGTAGGGGTGAAACGATTCATCGATATATCGATGCATTGATACTTTTGCCATATCGATACAATAGGTGAAGAATCGATACAAAACGATACTTACCCTATATAAGTTACTTTAATCTTCAGCAGTTAGGAATAATTATTAGTCGTTTGCCATTTTATTCTTTAAACTGAGAATCGATAATGTATCGTATCGTAGGCTGTGTATCGTGAATCATATCGAAACGCGGCACTGGTGTATTGTTTCACCCCTAGATGATAGCTTCACAGACTTTAAGAACAATGATCTTTAATAATAAATAATCTCTGGTTTTTATCAACTCATTTTAGTACCTTGTACTTTGATAGAGAAAAGAATGTTCTTTTTTTATTGTTTTATGTCTTTTATGCCCGGTCACAGTATGTATGTATGTATGTATGTATATATGTCTGTATGTATGTCTGTATGTATGTCTATATGTATGTATGTATCTATGTATGTATGTATGTATGTATGTGGTTTCATGAATAGTCACTACAATACTGGCAATACAGTGCCAATTAAAAGTTCTAAAAATGTAAAGATACAAAATTATATTTAAAAAAGTTGTAGCTAGAAAAGGGGCTGATTTTTTGGCATGATAATTAATATTCAAAATGGTTACTGAAGACTAGTTAAAGCCTTTGAGAGTTGAGCTATATGAGAATGTTCTGTGTTAAATAAAAGGATTAAACAATGTCAGATTATTTCCAGAGTGCTTGAAAACCACAATTTTGCAGCTTTCCATTTGTGCATGTGCTTTTTTTGTTAATTGACAATTTTAGTAATTTAGATCTACAATTGACATTATAGATTAATTCAGGCAAATTTCTATTTTCACAATATTGGAGACATTTATTTACATGTGTGTGTGTGTATGTTTAAGATAAATTTGGAAGTGTAGAATGTTTATTTTATACATCTTCTATGGAAGATGTGTTGAGCCTTATGCAAATGAAATAATAAATTTTGTTACTGATTGTGGAAGGTAAGGGCATATTATATATGCCTAAGAATTACTGACATGTTCAGTTCATAAAATATGTTCATATATCACTGCTTTACAATTATTTACCAGGACACTTGAATTATAATAGTTCAAATAATTCTGATCCACATGTTTGTATGTTGCACATATTCCATCATAAATAAAGTCCTTTTTCCCCCTTCTTGGTATTCTTAACCAGTGCTCCTGAAAAAGTTTTTTTATACACCAAGGCAGTAACTTTTGAAGAGCCACTTGCCCCATTTACAAATTTACTTGACCTAAGGGCTTTTATGCATCATCTTAAAAATCATATGGTCTTCTTGGGTGAGTAGCTTCTGTAGGGCTTGTATAAATTAAGACAGGTCGCTGGCATAGGACTCTTATTTTTTTAGCAAGTTACCGATGAGTAAAAATTAAATTGTTAGTGATAGTTTTACCTGATGGGCTGCTACACTATGTGAGCAGAGATCGATTCAAGTGTAGTTGCTTTATTCAAACACCAAGGAAATCTGAACGTGATATGAATTGCCACTGACATTGAAGGATCTTAGATTAAAAGTTTAGACAAAACATCAATCTGAGTATTTCTGTAAAGAAACATAAACAAGCCCAACAGTTCCTTCATTGGTATAACATCCTTAGAATTAAATAACACTTGGTGACTACTTGTATCTTAACTTGGTTAACTGTCTGTCTTTTTAGATGCTGGCATTTATATCATACACATATTTTAAACAATTAATTTTAGCGATCATAAAATTTTGAAGGAAATTATCAGGCTGAATTCACTAAAATTGTGTTATTTTCAGTATATAAAAGGTATTATTTTTTGCTAGGCAGTGAATTACTGGATTTTCCAGGTGAAATAATTGTGATATTTCACTTTTCACTGGCCATCAATAGACATTGACAACATTATAACTGAGAAATTTCAAACTTTTTATAAGATGCTTGTGAGGTGTAAAGGTTAAGATGGCTGCTTCACATCCAGGCGAACCGGGTTCAAATCCAGCTAGGGGCAAAAAAATTTTTTTTTTCATTTTCTTTTTATCTGCTGTTTTACCTTGAATTGGGAAGGAGCATTATGTAACTACTGATATTTTATGTGCAATATGAAATATCACTAGTTACATAATACTACTAGTACCTTTGATAGAAAAAAGAATGTTCTTTTTTATTATTTTTTTTTATTATTTTTTTTTTTTTATTAAAGCATTGTTCGTGGGTGAAAAACTTAAGTATTTTCACCCACTTGATGAAACATATCCGTTATTCACTCGTTTCAAGCAAATATCCTCTCTATCTTATTTTGGCAATAAGAGTGTAGCCGCAGTTGTGACCATCCCAGAAATAAGTAATTTAGTTTCATATGTTTGCCGTTATGATTTTAGATTCTAGTCACCAAATGCTCAGAAAAAAAGTTTGATAAGAGTGTCTGTAGATAAATAATGTTCTTGTAACTGTTTTAATTTATGTTATGAAAGAAATGAAATGTTTTCAGCATTGATAATTGAGGTAATAAATGAAAGTGTACTTGTGTGATATTGGTTGAGGAGAAATGTGAATTGGTATTTAATCCATGTATATATATATATATATATATATATGAAACAAAACATGATAAAGCATAGTGCAGCAAGTCATAGAAACTGACCAAGCACCTTCGAGATCTGCAGATCCCTTATTCGAGTTGGACAACACAAATGAACAATTACAAACATGAAAACATAAACAAAATATATGTTTAAATACTGTTTTGTTATGGTTAAAACAAAATCGCAGAAACTTCAACAAATTTATCTGGAAAAAAAAACAGCAACAGAAAACTGTATACTTTGAACTGTTCTCTGACTTGCTGCACCGTGCTTTATCATGTTTGTTTCATGTGTAATTTTTCCTTGGCATAAATGATTTTCCTAAGATCCATTAGATTTGGAAAGATTGTTATTTACTCTTTAATTTGTAACTTTTATGTTTTTACTATTTATTTTCCATTATTTTTTATCTGTAGTCTTTACAGGTGGACTTAACATTGTATATAAATTTCATGTCATAACTCTTGAGTTACTGTCAATAGGGGGAGCTTGGGATTGTCAAAAATGATACTGTTTCATGTCATAACTCTTGAGTTACTGTCAATAGGGGGAGTTTGGGATTGTCAATAATGATACTGTTTCAAATTAAGCAGTGTGTAATAAAGTGTTTATAAAAAAAGGTGTTGGAATTTGCAATGTTGAGACATATAACTTGCTCTTGTTAAAATTTAGTTTTTTTTATCTTCAATTACCAGTGATTTGATGTCAAGTGCGCAAAATGCAGTATTGGTGATGCTGTAAATTTTCACATATTTTGTCAATTCAGTATAGTTGTAATATAAATTGTTTACATTTTATTCATGGCCAATACACATAGGGTATGAAAAGTTGCACTTGAATTGTACTTTTTGTGTGTATTCAGTTTTCTTGTTAAATTTGTGATAAGTTTATGTGGTTTTTATTGTTTCACATTCATTTCCTATATCATGAACTGTAATGAAGAAAACAAATGTCATATATGTGGAAATTTCAGCTGTTTTATTTGTCTGACTTTTGCAATCAGTTCAGAAATCACACAAAATTGAACCTTGCTGAAGACTTGAGAATGCCTTGTTTTAGACGATTTTTCAGATGTTCTCCAGACAGACTTATACAGTCATGAAATTGAGACTAGTACATTTTATATAAAAAGTACAGAAATTTTATTGTACAAATTTTTTTCAAGTATTGTATACAGGCAAGTTTATTCATGATTGCAATCATTAGTGGTGGTTTGATATTGATGATTTGCAATATTTATTCTGGCAGTAGTGCATCATGGTAAGACTCGAACTGTCAATACAGGGCGATAGTAGAATGAAACATAAACATGATATGAAAATAGAGGGCGATAGTAGAACGAAACATAAACATGATATGAACTGTCCAGAAAATATATTTTTCTCGTTATCTTCCTGTATCTTTGAATTAAGTAAGCAACAAGGCTGCTTACAACATGTATACAAACTGTCTCCTTACACATGCTATATCTACCTAATTAACTGCTACACATATTTTAAATTGAAAGCAATTTGGTCTGTCACAAGATAGTAATTTTATTAATCCTTGAAAGTATTTTTCAAATAATACCCTTAAAAAATTTTTTTTGTTCTGGTAAATATTTGTTCTATTGAAGTATTGTTATGCTTACCTGATACAATAGATTGATTATTAATCTGCCTCCCTTAAAAGTGCATACCATATTCTGCTAAATAAATACTCCCTTCCTGTTAAATATAAGTAAGTACCTATCATTGACTTAGATATATTCAGTAAAAGAGTTCAATCAAGAAAGCATAATTTGCATCCTTTAACTGTCCAATTTTACACAACTAGATATTCAAGGAAAGACCAATTCAGATATGTAAAAAAAAAATAACCATAACCTTGCAGTTGCCATGCCAACTTGGACATATTCATACTATTTATACTGCATACACATGTATATTTGGGTGGCGAAAATGACAAAGTACAAATAGTTTTATTTAGCTCCCAGAGCCCGAGTGATGTTTCTATTTTTGTCTTGAGTGGACTACATCAACAACTAAGAACTGTAATGTACATATACCTAAAAGTGCCATCAAAGAGAACAAGATACTTTAGCTGTTGGGTCTTAAATAGAGACTCTGGCAATCATCTAGTAAAATTAACATGCAAGCATTAATGTTAATGGAGTAATCATCTAGTAAAATTAACATGCAAGCATTAATGTTAATGGAGCAATCATCTAGTAAAATTAACATGCAAGCATTAATGTTAATAGAGACTCTGGCAATCATCTAGTAAAATTAACATGCAAGCATTAATGTTAATAGAGACTCTGGCAATCATCTAGTAAAATTAACATGCAAGCATTAATGTTAATGGAGCAATCATCTAGTAAAATTAACATGCAAGCATTAATGTTAATAGAGACTCTGGCAATCATCTAGTAAAATTAACATGCAAGCATTAATGTTAATAGAGACTCTGGCAATCATCTAGTAAAATTAACATGCAAGCATTAATGTTAATAGAGACTCTGGCAATCATCTAGTAAAATTAACATGCAAGCATTAATGTTAATGGAGCAATCATCTAGTAAAATTAACATGCAAGCATTAATGTTAATAGAGACTCTGGCAATCATCTAGTAAAATTAACATGCAAGCATTAATGTTAATGGATCAGTTGCATTATATTTTAACTGGATGATTCTGCCAAGTTACAGCATTTATTTATGTATGCAAAGTTACAACATTAATATAAGTCTTGTTTGTAAAGCATTGTTTGATATTGTTATAAAAACCAGTTAATCTGAACATATTTTTATTCCTCTCCCTTTTACATTGTCTGTGGTTTTTCATATGCTTTTTACTATTATTTAGGTGTACAAATAATACATGGGAAAAAATATTTATCATGGGTACTTACAATTTTCAAAATTTTTGTAAGGATATTAATTCCCATTACCCAAAATTATAGGACATAAAATAATTTCAATTTTGATGGATTGTTGATACATGAAGAATGAAAGTGTATGAAAAATAGCATATCGTTTATGCTTGCTTATAAGTCGGGTCCAACTGAAAACTGCACAGACCTAGATCTGCTATTGCATAATGCGCTGGCAGACCTGGGCCTATGCAGTTTTGTTTGGAGTAATCAGTGGAAGAAACAACATAGACCTGGATCTGCCAGTGCATTATGCATCGTAGATCAGGGTCTATGTTGTTTGCAGTTGGACTAAACTTTTAATAAGAGTATAAATGGCACAGTGTTGCATATGGGTTAAGGAAGAATCCCAATGAAACAAATCATAGAACAAAAGAGAAAATATAGGTTATGTTCCCATATATTTTTGTTCTGATAATAATAAAGCATTTGGATAAAAAGTCTAGATGAAGATTTTACTGTATATATTTTGGGTGTTGAGAACATTTTTCATTTGATATGATGTAGAAAACATTCACCATTATTGTTACTTGTTACAATTTATTTCTGAAATTTTCACATAAATGGCAACATGCTTTTCTAAAGATTGTTCTGATATGCAAGTAGAGTTAAATGCTGTGACTATTTAAAGACAAACATTTTCTCAATAGTAAATATGTTACTATTTATTCGGAAGAAAAAAAAAAATATCAAATAAAAGTTGTAAAAGATTTGAAATGTCATTCCCTTTTTCTTGATAAACTCTTCTTGCTGAAATGTTTTTATTGCAAAAAGAGATTAAGGTTTATTTACAGCCATGTTTCCATGATCTCAGTTTGAAATGATCAGTATGTTGAACCTTGATTATTTGTATGCCCTGCCATTTTCACTACTTACATGCATCCCCAATTTTTGAGTTTGGTCGATTTACATTTTCCTGCCTGTTTTGGCAGATAGGAAGCAAATCATGTATTTCTTTCTGGCTAGGGTAGTAACTCCATATGCCCAGATATGGCCAATTGGGAAAAATAATCCTGTGCCCTCCTCCCCCTGCGAAATCAGTAGAAGTTGAGTGGCCATGTCATTGTGAAGCTGTGGAACAACCTGGAAAGGTATCCTGTTGCACTGCTGCTATAGGCCACATCAGGTCAAACTGAATCCTTTCTTGTGATAGATCTCTGAGTTAAGAGGTAGAGAAAGTTGTCTCTGCCCTCCAACCCACTGATAGGACAATTTCAGTTAGGGAACTGTTGTACTCAGATGTTATGCTCGTTTCTGCTAACCTAACCTCATGAGCCAAAAGCGCAAGAAATTAATTTGGTCTCGGGTTTTGTTCTCTACATACAGAGCAAAAAAATTGTCATATCCAGGACGATAGAGCCTGAGCTGAAATATCAATCTTTCCTTCTCTCCCTCTCACATCAGCTCAGTTCATTTCAGGTACCACTTCAAAGGCATTACAGGGTCCTGTAGACATCCTTGTGGTGAAGGGTCTAATGAGGGAAGAAGTTTCACAACAAAAGACTGATTCCTCATGAGCAGGAGCCTGTTCTTAGAAATGACAGCAGGAGCCGCCAGGAGTGAATTCAAACCATCAAGATGAAACGGCAGATAGTTAGGATCGACTGACAAGGCATGTATGTCACTGATTCTGCTTGATGTGGCTAGAAGCAGGTTTCATGAGAGATGAGCCAAAGATGCTGTAGATAGATATTCAAATGGTGTTTTATTCTACCATGTCAGAACCCATGGTAGATTCCATTTTGGACATGGGGGGAAAGCATTCGGTCATGACAGGTCAGAGTTTGTCAGAAGGTTGTAGATCTCTTTTCTTTTGCCTGTATCCTCCCTTCCATGGTGACAAAATGTGTCTGAGATTGTGGAACTGTAACCTTTTATTGTGATGGCTGCTGCCTGGAATATGATGGATTTGAACGTGAATTCATCATGATACCACCTGAGAAAATGTCCAACCAGGAGGCAGATGTCTGGGGATTTGGTCCCATCTTGTCTTCTGATATAATTTATCACAGTGGAATTGTTGGATAGAATGAAAACTCTCTTTCCAGACATCATCTCCTGCTGCAATTGAAATGCATTCACAGTGGCCGTCATCTCCAGGAGATTGATGTGCTATAGTCAGTCCTGAAGAGGCCAGAAACTGCCGACTTTGTGAAATGAGGGCAGGAGGTTGGCACCACAGTCCACTGCACTGGCATCCATTTAAATCATAATTCCTGGAGGCTAAACATGCAAAGGAATACTCAGCTGTAAGCCAGGTGAGGTTCTCCAATTTTCTAAGATGAGATCTGATATATCCCAAAACTGAGACTGCTTGGTCCAGTGCGCAAAGCTTCAGTTTTTTTATGTCATACCCAAGTAGGTAAAATGTTGAGATGAGATGCTATCAGATTTTTCCTTGTTGACAAGGAATCCAAGGCAGAACAGACATGAAAAAAGGGAAATCATGTCTTGGATTATATAACTCACCTGTTGTTTATGCATTGTGTCATCCAGGTAACTGGATGTCATGGACGCAGAGATGGCTCTGAAGTGAGACACTACTCTCTCCATAATTCTTGTGTCAGTGATCAGAAAATGGAACCAGGCATCCAGGACTGGTAGGCCATAATGGGCCATGCTGGAGCCATTCTAGCCATCCAAGATGGATCCATAATGACACCAGGCCTACATTGATCCCTGGGTTTGCAATGGCACCAGGACAACATGGCACTATATTAGCAATGGACTGACATGGGTCTGAGAACCAACATGGGTCTGTTGTGGCACTATACTGGATAGAGGTCATCCACTCTTTGATGCCAGTGCAAGTGTTATCATGCCAGGACAGAATACATGATATTGAATCACCATAACCAGCACCTTCAGGTATAAGTAAAGGCCATATTGGGTTTGGTATTGACTGTATTCGATCCATATCTAATGGCAAAGTCCAGTCATGATGAGAGGGGCCATCATTTCCTTCTTTCCGGTGCTTGGTTCATGATGCCGGGACAGGTTAGGGAATGTTAGATCAAAATGGTCCTTCCCTGCATCAGTTGGGCCTTTGTCGGGTCTGGTATTGACTGCTGCCAATCAACTTCTAAAGCCATTGCTGATCTTGATGAGCTGCCTTACCAAGCTGGAATTGGTCCTGAAGGTACCGTCACAATGATTCATTCCAATCATGCAGGTCAAGGTGGAGCTAGAGTTGTGTGTGATGCCCATGATGAAATGGCTTGTTTGATTGTCTTTTGAACAGGTGAACTCTCCATTTTCGAAGTTTCTGTCAGTAGAAAGTTGCTTTATGATGTGTTGGCAACAGCAGTCCTAATGGCATCCTTATCTCTGATGGTGCATTTCTCATTAGCCTGTAGTGGACTGTCATGCCAAAATGTAGCCCACAGACTTTCTGTCCATCATATGCAAATGTTGCATGTATGACTCGAATATCACCCCCTTACCTTTCAGGCATTTAGCATAGTTACCCTCAGCCAACTTAAAGCATTTACCCATTGTGTTGACCTATGTAAATACAGTGAGCAAAGTAATAGCCTATACAGGTGAAATCTGTCGAGCGTCTTGTAAACTTACTGTGAAGAGAATGCTAATGACAACACAAATAATTACATGACTGATCTTAAAGTATGTAATACTAGACACTTAGTGACAGAATTCATATACTTGGTTGAGTACAATTTAGATGAATGAATGTACTACTGACCATAGGGCAGGTAGCCAAAATGGTGCAGGCTTGTATATCTTGCAATAAAGTTAGACCAAGAAATAGATTGAAATATGCATGGAGTATAATTTCCCATGTAAGAAAACTTCTCTGACTTGCTCCAAGTGTCAAAAAGGCATGAATTGAAAACAGCTTTGCAAGGTCTATAAGAGAGTATGCTTCCTAGCAGAAGTGGAAATAGTAGTTGAAGTATGGAAGGGATTTAGCACCAATCCCTATCCAAGGGGAGATCACTCTTGTCTGATTCCCAGCTATGTATGCATGCAACTTTTAGCTTTTTATATTGCTAAAAGGTAGCTTTTGGAAGGCTGGATTTGAGAGGTAGTCATTGTATGCCTACGGTATTATGATTGGGTAATGTGTTTAAAGGAGAGGTAGTGGTTGTACGCCTAAGGTATTGTGATTGGGTAATGTATTTAAAGGAGAGGTAGTGGTTGTATGCCTAAGGTATTATGATTGGGTAATGTATTTAAAGGAGAGGTAGTGCTTGTATGCCTAAGGTATTATGATTGGGTAATGTGTTTAAAGGAGAGGTAGTGCTTGTATGCCTAAGGTATTATGATTGGGTAATGTATTTAAAGGAGAGGTAGTGCTTGTATGCCTAAGGTATTATGATTGGGTAATGTGTTTAAAGAATAAACAAGAACAGGATAGAATATGAGAATATGGCAAATTTATATTAAAGGTCAGAGAATGATCCCTTACATAAATTTCATCAGTCTGTTTAGTTTTTACATATTTGCATCAGATAACAATTTGTAAGCTTGTAATAGATCACTTACAACAAGTATTCTGTTGAACAGTGTCTCGCCTCTGCTTGGTATTATGATTCTGTTTGTGCAGGTGGGACAGGAAAAAAAAGTATACATGTATCAAGTTATAATCTTTAAACATATACATGTAGTAATATTCTATCAAATTTTCAGTTGAATACAACTTCAACAGTGCACCTTAACAGTGTTTACACCAAAATCTGGTTGCAGCTGAAGTGATACCTATGTCTTGCCATTCACTACTGAAACAAAAAATCCTCTCATAGGTGTAAATGTTCTGTTACAAAAATATTGTCTCATATTATGAATACTAGTTACACTATCTTACAATAGGGCTAATTACTGATTTACATGGTATAGTGGTATTCAACTAGTAATAGGATTTAAATGTGAAAGCAAGGTGAGAATGTTATTCATGGCAGGTTAGGCATATGCAGTACATCTTGCCTATTCGTTTTTGACAATGCCTCATGTAGTATCAGAATTCCACTACGAGTCAGGTAAATGGCTTACTGGAAGGAAAAATAGTTATTGACTAAATTATTCACTTTTTCTGATCATATAATGCAAGGATATTAAATATGATTGTAATATTGTTAATACTATCCGTCATATCAGATATTTAATTTCACTACAATAGCCTATTTGTATGGCCTGTAATATTTAAAAGGAATTACAGCATATATAAGTTGAAATAAGTAGAATTTGTTTTGTTAAAGCTAGAAGGGCATATAATTTTACTCCTGTCATGTTAAAAGTGCCATTAAAACTATCCAAACTGACAACCAACCAACAACCTTGGTTCTATTTTGTGTTTTGATCAGTTTCTCTAGTGCTTTTGACTGTGTTTGGATGACTCTTGGCAAGTACAACAACCTTCCACCAAAAGTAGGCCAGTATGAGCTATATTGCACACTTCAGTGACTTTTGTTAAATTTTGGAAAAGAGTGAAGAGGGAAGTGGTATGGTATTTGTGCGCTATGAACATATTTCTGGCACAAATGGACAAAATGGTTGAATTATGTCTCTTTTTATAGTCTTTATTGGAGATATTGCAGAAAGATAAGAAATGCAAGAGCTAGATTTCAGGTGAAAATTTTACTGTATATTAAGATACAAAAGGAAAGATGATTACAGTCTAGTCTCAGATATCCTTCCATTTAACCAATTATTCACCACGTCACAACAATTTTTGCGAAATTATCCTCCGTTATCCAACACTCTGGTTAGTTTCTTTCCAATACCTGAATCAACCCTTTGCCCACCATTACATACTTTGATTTCTACACACTAATGAGCTCTCGAGGTCAGAGGTAAAACGGTCTAAATTTAAAAGGAATTACAGCATATATAAGCTGAAATAAGTAGAATTTGTTTTGTTAAAGCTTGTTTCCTAGCATATTGAGGCCGACATTTTGCATATGTTGCACTTATATGATTCTTATGATGAACTTTTTTTTTTCAAAATGAAAAAGCAAAACTATGCTTAACCTGAATGACCTCTGATGAATTACAAAGGGACATAACTTGTACCCTATCCCAAGTGACAATGTAGATTTGTGTATAAATAAGTCTATACTAGAGGGTAAGTTCACTAGGATGAGGTAGGGTTAAGGAAAGAAAAGTGATAAACTAATAAAGCATCATCATGTTTCCATTCTTTATTTAATAATTCTTAATCTTTAAAAATGGAATACATTTCTGTCTTGATTCCTGATACAGTATATGATTTCAAGACAACTGAAACAAATTTAGAATTTCAAAACATGAACTACCTGTATATTGCATAAAAATAATTGTAAATATATAATTATTTCAAGCCCTTTTTATTGTAAAATTAACTTGTGAATGTACATAATTCATATACAAAGAGAATAAGAATGGACTAATACAGGTTGATTTAAATTTGCTAACAACTAAATCCCAATATAAACTGGTAAGGCAGAATAAATTTCTTCACACTTCTATGCTAACAGGTGGAAAGATGTTGGCAAGTTCTACATGTATGTACCATCTATACTCATGTACAAGTTGAATCCAACTGCAAACAACATAGACCCTGATCTGTTGTCTCATAATGCACTGGTAGATCTGGGTCTATGCAGTTTGCAGTTGGACTCTACTTATATGCAAGTACATAAGGTAAGCGGCCTGGAATGCTGTGTTTCTTCATGTGTTTGGGATCCACATGTAAGGCACTGTATCATTTTGATTTTGAACTACAAATTTGTAATAAATTTTCACATTTGAAAGTAGACTTTGAAAGTCAAGTAATGAGATCGTTATGGGGGAAAAATGTTAAATTCTTGGTATTTAAATTCAAAAACAATTTTCAAATACACGTTTTTTTCTACAGACATGTAGTGGACATTCCAAAACCATAACAGTAATATAAACAATGTGCCATGCTATCATCTACAGACTATAACATATAGTATTTCTTGGACATCCTCATTCAATATTCAAATAGAAAAGTGTCATTAATTTACCAAACAAGTATCATTAGTAATAGTTAGAATAATATCCGTTCTCACAGACACCTGATTATTACACAACTGGCCATTCATAATTTCACTATACAATTTGCAGTGAATTAAATTTATCTCATGAATTAAAGGACACCTGCTGATAATGGACAGAAAAAGCCAGTGCTTTGACTTTCTGCTATATACAGGTTTCATTTTATTTTCATGTAACTGTCCACAGAGTAAGATTATGTTCCCCCAGTTAATAGAAAATATTCAAAATTACAAAATTACCTGGTAACAAGAGAGAATTGTTTACATTTAGCAAACTACTGTATTGCATAGGAATTAATTGGTCTTACTATCACCTGATAAATACTGTATATATGGGAATCTTGTCAGATTTTTACTGAAATCAATTCATTAATTTGTTACAGTTACTGTAGGATTTCTTGCAATCAAAAAGTAAAACTTATTAAAAATAAAAGTTACCATAGCTTTCAAAGTTCAAAATTTGCAAATATGTTTGACAACAAAAGTACCAACAGAGACCTAAAATCCAAAAAGATATATTCCAGTCTTTGGTTTATAATTACTAATAGACTGTTCTGAAAATAAACAGTGAAATAGAACACAATAATGTAGGGCCATCAGGTGTAGGTCCCACAAAGTAAACATGAACAAAGTTTAACCTACAGTAATTGTGTTTTTGGATTAAGTCATTATACTTGTAAGGTACAACACAGGTCTTATGTTCACCACAAATTAAGTCATGCTGATCTTCTGACAGTAACAGTGGGATGGCATGGGCTCATGTTTAAGCCTCTGCCATGCAACCCATCAAGTGCAACTATACATATGCAAGCTGGAATTTTTTCTTGTTCTTGCCACCCACATGTAAGGCATTGTGCATGATTTTTATGTTTGTGATAAATTTTCAGGTCTGAAAGTTGACTCTGAGGGAACAAACATCCTATATTTTTAGTATTTAAATTCGAAAAGTTTCAAATACCCGTTTTCCTTACATACATGTAATGGACATTTCAAAACCCAAAGAGTAATGTAAATAATGCCATGTTATCATCTACAGATTATAACATATAGTATTTCTTGGACAGCTTCATTCAATGTTCAAAAAGAAAATTATAATTAATTTAGCAAAAAAGTACCATTAATAATTGTGACAATAACTTCTGTTCTAACAGACACCTGATTACAATGCAATTAGTTATGACATAATTTCACCATTTATCTGGTGAATTAAAGGACACCTGCTGATAATGGACAGGATAAGCCTGTCCTTTGACTGTCTGCTATATCCTGGTTTTATTTTATTTTCATGTTTTCATGTAACTATCCACAGTCAGATATGTCCCCCCCCCCTGAAAAAAAAATTCAAAATAAGAGATCTCCTGGCAACTAGAGAGAACTATTTACGTTCAGCAAACTAATGTACCTGTATCTATTAGGTATTAACTGATGCTACTATCACCTGATAGATCATGCATAAATTGGAATCTAGTCAGATTTTTACTGAAACGAATTCTTTAATGTTTTACAGTTACTCTTGGTTTTTCTTGCAATCAAAAAGTCAAACCTCTTAAAAAAATTAAAGTTGCCATAACTTTTCAAAGTAGTGCAAAATTAGCAGATATGTTTGACAACAATGGTACCAAAAAAAGACCTAAAATTGAAAAAGAAATATTCCATTATTCAGTTTGAAATTAGTAGTAAATTGTTTCTGAAAATAAACTGTGAAATAGAACACAATAACATATGGTGCAGGTCCCACAAAGTAAACAAGAACTAAGTTTATACTACAGTTACTGTTTTTGGATTAAATGATTATGCTTTTAAGGTACAACACAGGTCTTATGTTCACTGTAAAAGTAACACTGATCTTCCGACAGTGACATAGAGTGCCTGTGTTTAATGCTCTGCTTTGTGACTGCTTAGGTAATGACTGACCTGTAGTTAGTGTATATGGTCAAAATTATTTCTATACATATGATGTTAAGTTTTATTTTATTCAAGAATTACTAAGCTAGACTAATGAACCTGTGTCCATTTTGTTACCTCTTTTCTCTTTGAACACAGGAAAGTGAATTTCATGACTAGATATTTGGAACTTGGCTAAGAGTCGCACATACGAAATGAATTCCAGGGTTACTGAGAATGGGGTCTGGGCTATCAGTGCAGGAAACATATTTGTTCTATTGACAATGAAACTTTTAGAAGTCAGTTCCAAAGATTGGGAATGCTGAATGATTTTGACAGACCAAATTTGGGGTTATGGTCTACTTCCAATAAGATTAGGATCAATATTGAATCCTTAAGGACCCGTACACATTTTTTTAAATGGCAAATGTTAAACTGATAAGTGAACTTTAACATTTTATATACTAGTTAATTTGAAACAGCATTTTCTGCCTTGCAGATGTGTGCTCAAGGTCAGATGACAATTTATGACAACAAAAATGTGAGAATTTTGCAGAAAATGGACAAAAATTAACCCAGCATGAAAAAATGGTGTTACAATAATGTCTCTTTGTACGTATTATGCCTAGCCTTTTGTGACTTGCATTATTTTTTTTAAATTTTCTTTTTTATGCAAATAATATGAAAACAACATGAGCAACTGCAAACCAAACAATGAAGTATACAATTAGCCAAGGACACCTACTTTCTGCTTCAATGGTATCCTTTCCAAATGCATTTATCCTTCAATTTTTCTCCCACAGCATCAGACTATCAGATAAAAATTAAATCAACCCACTATTTTGAAGGCAAATGAAGAAAAACAATCTGGGAGAAAGTCACATTTTTGACTGGTTGTGTTTGCAAGGTTTGTTTAGTTCAGATTGAATGTGACCTTTATTTCTTCAATTTACCTTCGTATGCTAAAGCCACACAGCTAATAAACATAATTTACAGCAGCAGATACATTAGTGTTTATGACTAATATTTATGGTCAAATAAAAGTGCCCCCCCCCCCACCATTTTTAGTTACTGTTAAATAATCTTGAATAAAAACATTGACAACAAAATGCTATACAATGTCCCATTAGTTGTATACTGTGACTACTTATTCTAAAATCAAGTCTCGTCACAGTAAAAACATACTTTATATCTGCATTTTTTAGCACAAGGAAACTTAAATACATCTGCACCACTATAAAATTTTGTACAATCATAATACAGCATTCCCTCAGTATATTGCTGTTCTTTGGAGTCTTAGAGTATACAGCCTTATAGTGACAGACTGCCTTATAATGAAGTGCATTATATAGTACTCCCTCATTATTACACTGTCCATTGTACTAATTGAGTATACAGCCTTATAGTGACAGACTGCCTTATAATGAAGTACATTATATAGTACTCCCTCATTATAAGACTGTCCATTGGACCCATTGAGTATACTGCCTTATAGTGACAGACTGCCTTATAATGAAGTGCATTATATAGTACTCCCTCATTATAACACTGTCCATTGGACTAATTGAGTATACAGCCTTATAGTGACAGACTGCCTTATAATGAAGTACATTATATAGTACTCCCTCATTATAACACTGTCCATTGGACTAATTGAGTATACAGCCTTATAGTGACAGACTGCCTTATAATGAAGTACATTATATAGTACTCCCTCATTATAACACTGTCCATTGGACCCATTGAGTATACTGCCTTATAGTGACAGACTGGCTTTTAATGAAGTGCATTATATAGTACTCCCTCATTATAACACTGTCCATTGGACCCATTGAGTATACTGCCATATAGTGACAGACTGCCTTATAATGAAGTACATTATATAGTACTCCCTCATTATAACACTCTCCATTGGACCCATTGAGTATACTGCCTTATAGTGAGACTGTCTTATAATGAAGTGCATAGTACATATAATTCTAATATTGAATAATGAAATGGGATCCATGGCCATACTCACCTTATAACAGGAACTGTGTTATAATGAAGGGACTTACAGTGATGGAGTGTTGTATAATACACTAACATCATGTTGATCCTTGTTCTTTATTTGGCCTAATTAAATGCACCAAAGGTCAGTGCAGAAGCGCTAAGCCAGACAACTGTAACAATAAGTGTACTTAGAGTCATATATCTTTCAATTGAAAATGAGATATATCTGGTTTTAAACTGTGAAGTGATCAGATCAATTAAAAGATAACACACACACAAATTACCTTGACACAACTATACTAAATCAATTTTACTGAAGTGAATCTCTACATGGTATTAAAATGTCAAATTTATTCTCTACTGTAAATGCAGTCTATACTCATGTATAAGTCAAATCCAACTGCAAAACACATAGACCATGATCTGCAATCACATAATGTACCAGCAGATCATGGTCTATGCTTTTTGTTCTCCTGAGTAGTTGCTGTTGAAACTGACTTACGAGTACATGCAGTAAATTGAAACGAGTTCATGGAATATGAATGCCCCACCATAGAGATTGCAGACTAGCCTAAACACAAAATTTAATCAGAAGGATAGATCAACATCAGTAAAATCTGCCCTACCACATTCATAGTGGTGAATATAAGAGTGTAATATATTTTGTGTTGATTATCATTTACATACAATATTTCACTAATATGGAAAGTAAAACAAATAGATGAGTTATTCAAATGATATGGAGCATTTAATCAATTTAAGTCTAAGAAGGTTAATTATATTAATCAATGTAACTACTGCTTAAGATGTTGAAATGGAAAACAACAGTACAAACTTAAGTGATTAAAATGAGTAAATACATCGGACATTTGGAATCTACTTTCCAATACTAGTAATCATTAAAAGATTTAGTGGCAAGAAAAATTGGATGAAATTTAAGCCTTCCATTACTACACGATTTTCCCGAAAACTTACATCTCTTACTCAAATTTCTCTTCAGGACCACCATTAAAAAATCATGAAAGTCCTAGGATTAAACTTGCAAAAGATTTCTTGCTAGTTTTTTTAAGGGTCACAGAATGTTAGTTCCAGAACCCTCATTTAAAGTTTTGTTCACAAATCACTTTGTGAATATGTTTGCTGATGAAAATTTCTGATTTCAAACTGATCTGATAATTCTGCAGGAGAAAACCCAATTTACAACATGTTACTGTTTTGTCAATTTATGCTCCACGGTAACTGCTTCTTCCATTTTGTTAGACTGGTCACTACAAAAAGAGTCTGGAGCTAATATATTACTGCTAGTATCCAGTCAACTTACTGATATAACAATGGTGACAGTTTGCACACTGAATTTTCTTCTGCTAAAATGAACAAACCAGTAAATAAATCAGAAATTTTCCTCCATAAATATATTCAAAAAGTTGTTTAAGATAGGTAACAAGTATTTTTCAATCAGTTCAATTTTCTAAAAAAATCACTAGAGAGGCAGAATCAAGGTGGGATGAAAAAAACTTCAGAAAACTGAAGAGTCCTGAAGACCACTTTAACATGTTAACCTTAGAGAAAACCCAACTGCTGCCATTTGAGAATAACAAACCATATTGTTTACAACCTCTGTGTTAAGCCCATGGTAGATACTAATTTTCTGATTAAGTTCATGATGCTTTTACCTTCTATTTGTTTCCATGCAGGTGTTAATCCTGTAAATGTCACACAAGCAGCAGTGAGCCATTTGTCAATTATTCCATTCCTACTGCTTGATGAGACAAAATGTAATTTTCATCGTTAACAGCTCAAGCTGGGCAGAGTTCAAACCACACATCATCTCAGCTGGAACAAGGTCACACATACTAGCTTGATGACAATTCAAAAAGAAATCCAGGTGGTGAAGGATTTATATATTCAAACAATTATCAGTTCCAAATGTAAACAATGTATTATGATATTGTGTACAACTAAACTCATCATACATACAATATTCCTATTGAGTTCAATTCATCTCATGTATGGGCGATTGTACATTTGCTTTGTACAAAGTTTCTAAAGCCCTGGCAGGGTTTTACTCAAGGAGTTTTCAAGAAGTTTTCAAAGACTTCTAAGAGTTTTTAAGAAGTATTTTTTCTTTAATAAGAAAATTTAACTTTACTTTATCACTGCATGAATAAGTACAAAAGTGGAAGAATAACTCATAACTGTGCTGCTATAGCAAAGGGATGCTAATCCATCTGGTAACTATCATTGTTGTGTATCTATTGATTCACTAAATTATCCCATTTTACTTGCTTAATAATTCTGGGAAAAAACTAACATAACAAGTGTTCTGAATGTTAAAATATGATACATTTTATACAGATTAAACTGTTGTTTTACCTCTTGGATAAATTCAAGGCGTTTTTGTCAAAATTCAATGAGTTTTAAAGACAGCCACTCAAATTCATTGAATTTTCAAGAATGTTCAAAGTATGTTGTATATAATTTATTGTTACATCTGCACTAAAACCTGCAGCCATGAAAGACCACCTGTTTTGAGAGACTACATACTCAATGCACTGATTAATCAAATATATAGTGTTCTGACCTGTAATGAGACCACCTGCCTTGAGAGACCACTTTTCGTTGGCAGAAGGGCTGGTCTCTCAAGGCAGTTTTACTATACTACACTGACTCAGACAAAAGAGACAGATTTCACAGATATATAGTTGTGCCAAAGTTTTTATTTATTTAATTATTTAATTTTGTATTCTTTTTTTTTTTTTTTTTAATCGAAACCTTTTACAAAAAAAACATTAAGGTACAATGAAATTGGAAATCATCTGTGGTGTTAACCATGCATCTCTTGTTTTCTATCTCTGCACAATGAATTAAACATATACCAATCCAAGAATGGCCATGAGAGACTACAAATTGTACCTCCACTATTCAACTTTCAAGTTGCACATTACTCTCTCATCTTTGGCAACATTAATATCCTTTCAAAATAATGGGCTATATTGTGTTTCCCTGGTAATATTTTCCCTAATTGTATTCAGTTAATTTTACGAAAAGAGTTAAGAGCTCACAAACTACATTTTGAAGCTGTTATCCAGTAATGCTAATTTCACCATGTGAAAGCAGTTAGCATAGCACACAATGGGTCAGACATTGGCCCATAAAGACATGGCACTGATTGGTCCAAGTGTTGCAGTGCAAGTGTTGCAGTGAGATGTTTCCAATTGAGAAGAGTTGATACCCACAAGGAACAACTACAAAAAGACTGGTGTGTTAGGCATCATTGGCATATGTTTCACACAGGACTGAAGAAAGTCACTTTTCACATCTGAGTAGTCACCAATACATTCAATTCAGAATTTTCTAAGATTGGTCATAATCATTTGAGCAGCCCGAGTATTATGGTAGGTATTTTTAAAAGGTGCCTTTCCTGGATCACTTGTATGTTAAAATGCAACAAGTCTAAATGAATTTACTGTCAATTAAAAACTTGCAGCAATCATGAACTTTTAGCAAATTTAGTGAGTAAACTGAATTAGTTAAAATATCTTTCATATTTGAGAGACTAGGAAGCAAGGAAGTATATACATTAACTCGATAATTCATGAATATTTTATGCTGCTAATTTGCCAGATTGATTGATTTTGCATTTGTTTCATGAAGCTAAAATATGATTTACAGTAAATATATCTGAATATTTAGATATTGTAAATGACACTGAACAACTAATAATGGTGCAATGCAAATCTTGTTGAAATAGGAATAATGTAAAATACAACAATAAAATGTACTTGAATTTATTAAAAAAATATGTAAAAGAAAACTTCTGGAATGTTATGAATCATAGTTGAAGGATTCTGAAGAAAGAAGTAGAAGAAGAATTTAAAAATAGATTTGTGTTTTTAATACATATATCTCCGCACTGCAGACCAAACAAGTCCAAAACATTGAAAAATGTAGAAAAGTTCCAAAGTTGCTATAATGGCATGAAATTATAATCAAGTCATCTACATACACATACAAACATGCATATTAAATTTAATTCATCTACCCCAAACTGTTTTTTTCTTGCTAAATTATTCAAACAATGTTTTTGGTCAAGACAAGTCTTAAAAATTAAAAGCTGTGTAAACAAAAAAAAAGAATTGCTTCAATTTGTTTGGCCTATAAATCTAATCATATATATATATATATATATACATATATATATATAATTTCTACTTTAAGTGGATTTTGCTTAAATGTGCTAACAAGGTTTTAAGGTTTTTAATTCTAAGTCTAACAAGTTCCAAAAATGTTTAAAGAAATTGAAAAGTTATGGTAATGGTCTAAAAATCTAATCAGGTCGTCTACTTATGAATACAAAATGCCTTCCAAATTTTAAGTTTGTGTATTCGTACAGAAAGGTTGGTCAAAAATAATGTTGAAGACTTAAAAGTTAAAAAATCAGTAAAAAAAATTAAAACTGCTGTAATTAAGTGAAAATCTAATTAGGTCATCTACTTGTGACCATGATAAAGTGAATATAATTTCATGGCTTTAAATTAAATAGCTTTCGTGCTACCATGCTAAATGGATTCAGGACAAGCAGTTAGAAGTATCAATGTATCGACAACAACAAAAAATTTATACTTCCTTCTCCCATTAATCAATGCTGTGGGGCCATAAAAAAATAATGATTTATTCACACATGTCATATTTAAGAAGTATATCACATGATAGGGAATTGTTTATAAAAATATAAGATTTATTAAGATTTTTTCATATTAAACATAAACTTATCATCTGTAAACTGTAAATAGATTAGGAATAATATGCCACAACAGATTAAGTAAATATTTTAAAAAATTTAAAGAAAAAGGAAAAAAAAAAAAAAAATCCAGGAAAATATCTTTTTCCCCTACATAAAAGTGACTTTTCTATCTATACCTTCAAAATGTTCCTCTTTAATAAAATCCAAGTTCACATAATGCAACTCATAACATGAACATCTCACCCTCTGGGTAATATTTGACAAATAATCACAAACAGGATTTCTCCTGTAATTAAATTTTTTGAAATTCAAAGACTCTAGCCAGGACAAGAGTCTGTACATTTTTAAAAAGTCTTTCTTTGATGAATAGAATTCTGTTGATGGTAAATCAGGATTTATAGCTCTGAGAGACTCTTTAGAGTGAATTTCAAATACCACTTGTTTCACATTTTTCAGGATTCTGTCAGATAGCATGGATTCCAAGGCACTCCATTCTGAATACTCTATATCAAACTTCAAGTAGTCTATTGTGGCCTGCAAGAGAGTGAATAACAAAATTCAAGTAGTCTATTGTGGCCTGCAAGAGAGTGAATAACAAACTTCAAGTAGTCTATTGTGGCCTGCAAGAGAGTGAATAACAAACTTCAAGTAGTCTATTGAGGCCTGCAAGACAGTGAATATCCATCTAAATTTGATGATATAAAAGCTCAGATGCCAACGAAAAATACAAAAGTTCCTAACTGGGACTGATGCTCTACAGATCAAAAAGAATTTCCAGGAATCCATAATTAGTTCATTTCTTCTATTCTTTTTTTCTTCTGAACACTGACACCATCTCAGATATTCTTGAAAGATTCCAACATATCAAATGTATCAACAAAAGTATCTGCTTAATAGATATATATATATATATATATATATATATATATATATATATATATATATATATATATATATATATATATATATATATATATATATATATATTATATGTTCACAAGATACCTGCAAGTGCAGTACAAAATTCTTTGTCATGGCCTTTTGACCTTGAACCTGTGATAGAAGATCACAGAACTTGTCTTGGGCACTGTTAAGAAAAACCCAAATGTTAAATTTGGTTCAGGATCCTACATTGCCAGGTCCACAAGCCAAGCATTTCTCTAGCAACCACAGTGCACAGAACATAAACAAAACACTGGAAAATGAACAAAATGAGCGATAGTTGTTGCAGATGAATTCCCCATGCTTGATTTTGGCCTGCCAATAAATCAATACTTAATCAAGTCATCTAGAACAGTTGGTAAGCCCACTGAGTAGATGATTTGTTTTAGTTAAGGTTGAGGAAGGACAAACATCTGATTCACAAAGACCAAGCTTTGACTAATGCTCTGCATATTGTAATAAAATTTGCTGATTTCTGGTAATCTTATGGTTCCATTCTACTGTTATTAAGTACTTCTGAAATTGGGACAGATATATGATGAGGTTGTGTGCATTTGCAACAAGTGCAATGGAGAGAATGTTGGTATGCCTCAATGTCACTTTCATGTACCATGACTGAAATTTCAACCCTGTGAGACAGAAGTATTTTGATGTGAACTGCTTTAAGAAACTGTATGAGGACATACCACTTAAGAAAATCTTGGATTTTTTATGGGAGTGTGGTTTATACAACAAATTTTAATCATGTTTTAGTAACAACCTAATATAAATATCATTGTACCTTCAAGATGAGTAGTGAAAATAAGATTTTAAAGATGGCTGTTATGGCCATCATGTTGGCAGTCTGATCAGCACCATTTTCATTTATGACAAACTAGATATCATAAGAAGTCTTACTGAAAACCCCATGTCTATATTACCATCTGTTCAGGAGAAGTAGCAAGAACAAGATTTTTAAGAGGTCTACCATGGTGGCCATAGTGAAGGTCTGATTGGCACCATTTTCATTTATGTCCAACTACATATCAAAAGAAGAACTTATAGTGAAATACCCGTTGACACTGTGACTATCCATTCTGGAGAAGTAGTAAAAACATGATTTTCAAGATGATCACCATGACAGCCACATTAAAGGTCGACTTATCACAATCTTTACTTAGGCTTTGTTGGTTTTAATGGCACATTATTGGCTATGTCACGATCTCCTCAAAGACACACAGAGGCAGCTGACATGGGCTGGGGAAGTATCGAACCTGCGACCCTTGGATTACAAGTCCAACACTCTACCAACTAAGCTAACACAGTTCTTCACTTAGGACCAACAAGATATTATAAGAAGTTTTTTCATGAAAACCCCATGTCGATATGACCATCTATTCAAGAGAGGCAACAATATTAAACTTTTCAAGATAGTCACCATGACAGTTATATTGGAGGTCTGATAAACACCATACTCCTTACCACAAATTATAAGAAGTCTTCCAGTGAAAAACAAATGTTGATACAACCATCCATTCAAGAGAAGCAACAATAACATGATTTTCAAGATGGCTCAAATGGTGGCCATATCTGGATGACACATCATCAGTTTTAATTTAGGCCCAACATGACATCAAAAGAAGTCTTTTAGTGCAAACTGCATGTAGCTATAGCTGTTCACTTACGAGAAGTAGCAAAAACAAGATTTTCAATGATGGCCATGTTTGAAGTCTGATCAGCACAATGTTTATTTAGGATCAACTACACATCCCAAAAAGTCATTAAGTAGGAACCCAATGGTGATGTGACCATATGTTCAGATGAAGCAACAATAACAATATTTTTAGTATGGCCACCATGGTGACTATGTTGGAGGTCAGATAAATATCATTTTCATTTGGGACAAACCAGACACAATAAGAAGTCTTTCAGTGAAAACTCCATGTCAAAAAGACCATCCATTCAGGAGAAGTAGTGATAACTAGATTTTCAAGATGGCCACCTTGGCAGTAATTCTGAATGTCTGAGGGGCAACATTTTCATTTAGGACTATCTAGACCTTTGGACGCGTGTGTCAATAAAGTTTCATGGCAATTCTCCCAGTAATTTACAAGGTATATTGATAACAAACTTGTTCTAATGGATGCATAACAGATCAATGGATGACAGGCCATCACAAAAGCTCTTTTGGTTTATGACCAGTTGAGCTAAATACTACAAATCTATCATAATTAGCAACAGAATGACTACAACAGCATCATTCTTATCAGTATCTGAATATTGTATCATCCTTCAATAAAGTTAAAAATTATTTTAAGATAGGTATAACTCTATCACTGAACTCCTATTGTGTTTTAAATAATTTTCTAGCATTAATTGATTATCATGCCAAAAGATCTAATTATTTTGAACTGGCAACTTTAACAGCAGTAAACTTTTCTAGAGAAATTCATGGCATTTGACTATTATAGGAACATTTAGTTTTTATATGATTGTGCAAATTATTTTGCACCAATATACATTTATAACTTGGATTAAACAAAACACACAAACAATAGTTTTGAAGTATATAGTAATGAAGGAAATACAGTCTGAAGAGCACAAACCTCTATGTGACCTTCAGCCATGATGTGTGTTAGCAGTGATTTCAACTTCCATCCTTTACTGGTCACTTCCGACTTTCCTCCAAGACCCAAGGGCTTGAACCGAATGAGCTTGGTTCTGTTGTGTTCTTTAAGTTGAAGACTACAGAAAAAACATTTCATGTAAATGTAATGCATCTTATGGTGTAATTAATAGGTGTTATAATGGATACTATACATCTTATGGTGTAATTAATAGGTGTTATAATGGATACTATACATCTTATGGTGTAATTAATAGGTGTTATAATACTACCATAATTAACCCAAATAACCCATATTTTCAAAATCTGTAATAATTTTAAATAGTACACAAAAATGTTTAGACACCAGGCAATTTTTTTTTAAGTTTAAAAAATAAAAAAAAAAAAAAAAAAAATTTGAATGTAACCGAAGGTATTTGTACTAAAAAAACTGGTGATTGAAAAGTCAAACTGTGAAAGTGCTTTGATTACCCTAATTATCATGTGGATTAAATGAAGGTGTTGTCAATAGGCAGCAATAAAAACAGCTGACATGCTCCACAACTTGTGATCAAGCACTTCCCTAAACAAAGTGAGCCTTGAGTTTCTTAAAGGTAATAGTAAAATACAAAATACCTTTCATCTCCAGACAGTGGGTGGAATAAATTAATTAATGACTTTTATAAACTGTAAAATCAATGGTCATGAACATTACATTCAGCCAACATGTAATTGCAGGCTTTTTGTATTTTTATCACTGGAGAGAGTACAAAGGGAGAAAAAGCAAAAATGCACTTCAAATTGGGAAAATGTTTTGAGGACTGTAAATCTAAATCATTACTAGACGATTCCCTTTTCCAGTAAACTAAAATGGGTTTACGTTAATTTGTAATAAAGTGGTCAGCATCTCTGACATGCACACGAGTGTAGGCAGGGGAAGAGGGGGGGGGGGGGGGGGCAGAGGATTAAAAAAACTCATGATCTGGCAGGCATGTCATAATCTTGGAACACATGGAAAACAATTTACAACCATTGTAAAACGTTTAGATAATATCTGTTGTTAAAGTGTCTCTAAAATTACCTTGGGTCAAAGGCCAGTACTGAACACCGGTAAACTGTAGACACTTCATCTTCAAACCTCCAATCATCTCCAATCCTGTTAAACAAGAAAATTAGTGAGAAAATATAAGTACAAAAGAAAGAAGAAGAAAAAAAAACAACATAAAAAGACCTGAATTCTAAAGACCCTTAACAAATTTAAATTCGTCATTTCCATGCAATCCCTCAAAATTGCCAGTGTAAATGAAATAATGTGAATTAGCTACCATCTATATTCACATATAAGTCGAGTCCAACTGCAAACAACATAGACCCTGATCTGTCATTGCATAATGCACTAACAGATCATCGTCTATGTTGCTTATTCTACTGATTACACTCAACAAACTGCATAGACCCAGATCTGCCAACATATAATGGCCAGCATATCTAGGTCTATGCAGTTTGCAATTAGATCTGACTCATACATGAGTATAACTGTATTTTTTGCAGGGTATCAATTTTCATGGGTTTTTGTAGATTTTGTGGTTGCAACAAATCACATATTTCAAATGATCTTTCTTTGGAAACAATCAGATCCTTTCCCAGATCCACAAATGTAATTATGAACAAAAATGTAATTGTCCCTAAAAACTATGCAAATTGATACCCATTAAAATAAATGAATTCACAATATTCATAATGCAAGGGTCAGCTCTTAGACCACAGAGGGGCCATAACTCAATGAAACTTTATAGGAAAAGGGAATAATCGAAAATGACTAAGGCCCTCTTAATATTAAGCTCATACAAAATTTTATTTCGATTCAGTAAGTCCTTTAAAAGTTACTGAGACAAACTGAAATTTATCAAGAATAGGATGTACCGCTATAAATTACAACTCTGATTACTGAAAGCTCTCAGGTATTTCTGTAACTAAACCAAGCACATAATGTATATCTTTAAAATAAACCCAAGGTCTAACCTGATGAGTGTTCTCTTTATTACATATAGGATTACAGTTTTAGCATCACTATTTATATACTGACATTGTTCCAAATGTATTCTGTCCCTCTTACTTTCTTTAATAAACCATCAGTAAACATGATGTTCAATTTTGTTTATTGCATTAATTTATACAGTAAAATCTCTCCCGAGAGACCACTGCTATGAGAAACCACGTCTTGAGTGAGTGGGTTCTCCATGCACAGATTTATTGATTGTATAGAGTTATGACCTGTCATGAGAGACCACCTGTCCTGAGAGAATTATTTTTTGCCAGAAGGGATGGTCTTTCATTACAGGTTTTACTGTATCAAAACTTAAATTTTGCTACAATTCTTCTTTGTGATAACTTTCAATTTTGATAAATGCATATAAAACTAGACAGTATTTGTAAATCATATATCTCTGTGCATTTTGTCATCAACCTTCAATACCTGTGACCCAAAGGACAACTCCTATAGGATAAGAATAGACTCAGGATAATTTTGGTTGCATATATTTCATTCATCTATTCATGCCCAACAAGTGCATATAGGGTAACAAGGTGGAGATCTAAAAAGTTTCCAAGATATACAGCATATCCATTAATACACTAAAGTATTTAATCCAAGATATTACCCAAGGGTCCTGGGAGTAGTAATGGGCTGTGGGCAAATGCCAGTTACATATTGTCCTTTCATGCCCTGTAAGTGTCTAAAACTGAAAGAAAATTTTATCAGGATCATATCTGGATTAACTGGGATCCTGGTGGGATAGCCTGCTGGAATATCAACATCCCAACCGAATCCTGGCAATACAGTATTCAATAAGTTCCAAAATGTTGTTTATCCTAGTGACATAATTGGGATCCCAGTTGTAGATGCAGGATTTCAAGTACATCTTTTGATTTTAAAGTTCTTTGTCATTTCAGAAAATTTTTACTTACTGACAGAAAAGCAAGTCATGTTAAATGATTACTTTTGAGTTGTACATGTATTAAATAAATGAAGGAAAAAGCTTCCTTATGAATACAATTCTCTGAACTTTCTAGCACTTCTGAAAAGTTGTAGATAAACAATGTTAAAAATATCTTCACATCAAATTTACAAATAACAAAATAATGAACTCATCTAACTCTGTCCGATGTATAAAATGTTGCCAAATTGTAAAGAACTCATCTGAATTCTGTCTGAAATCTGGAAAATTGCTCAACTGTGAAGGTGCAGAATCTGTTCAAAAATATGTTAAAATACTAAAAGGCAAAATGAGTTGAACTATTAAGATATGTGTGAATTTTATGTCAAGTTTCAGTATTATTCAGAAAAGTACTGCACATATTCAGAAAGGTACTGCACCTGTTTAGAAAGGTGCTGCACATGTTCAGAAAGGTGCTGCACATATTCACAAAAGGTGCTGCACATGTTCAGAAAGGTGCTGCACATTTTAGAAAAAGCTTAACTTTTCTTATGTATTCTGCACTTATTTGAGAAATTCAGATGGAAATATACAGCATTCCCATTAATGCACTAAAGTATCTAATCTCATATACAAAAACTGGCATGGCTCCCGAAATTTCGGGTAATTTATTAGTTATTTTTCTCAAAGACAAAAAAAAAAAAAAAAAATTTTAAGTATGAAAAACACTAAATACGTCAAGAGTTTAATTATCATTCTCATATTCGTCTAAACAGTGCGAAAAAGAACGTGTAGAAAATGTATTATCAAATTTCTTCTATTTTTGTGCCAAAATAAACGTCGGAAATACGAACCAATTGCTGGGCCTACTGAGAACTTTGATCTTTGTTTATTGTTGAAAAATTACAGCTCATAAGTGTCAATATTATAATTACTGATTCCTGAGTAATGAAGCCATCGTTTCTACTTTGTTTGTCTTGAATGCATTCCGAATACAGTCGTTGCTCAAATAATCTCCGATATATGTTCTCTTAATTTCATACACAACTAAGCAGCAGCCAATGTGGCGGTTGATAAAAGATTCTCACCAGATTGTATAAATCAATTAATTTAAGTACATTGTTTATCATCAAAGTGAACTACCGAGCTATACTTGTTCAAATCATAGGGCAACGATTTATACAGCATCAAAGAAACAAAGCCGCCAGCATGTGCGTAAGGCTTGGCGGTGTTGTTTTATGCAATCTGTTGGCCAGTAAATAATGTCGTAAATTTACTACAAATATACCCCCATTGTTTAATGACTATTATTCTTGCTGTAGATTTTCAAACCAATAGGATTAAAAGTGTTAATTTGTATACATTTAGAATGGAAAATGGGAAACGCAAACGTAATGCTTTTACTGTTAAAGAAAAGATTGAAGCATTGGACAGGATTAAGTCCGGTGTTAAACAATCGCATGTAGCTAAAGATTTAGGTCTCGATGAATCGACAGTTCGAGGATGGAAGAAAGATGAAGCAAAATTAAGAGAGAGGGTTCTGCAACTGAGTACTATTCTTGACTTTGCCAAGAGCAGACGTGATATTAGCAGAAAGCAGCTAAAAATCACAGTTTTTTAAAAAATAATAACTACTAACAGATGAGAAATGTAGTGGTGTAAAATGTATGCGACACCGTTTATTAATCGTCGGACATACATGTACTTTTTCATCATTCATTACATACACCCGTTACGTAATTTTTGTTACTTTCTCTTCATTGTATTAGTCACATAATGATCTGTGACAAAATTATTGAATATTCTACATCCGTGTGTGGATATTTTCGATGGAAATATTTGTATTATGGATTCAATGTATGTTACAAGATTCGCTGGTGAGTACACGGTGTTGATATTCTTTTCATGCAATAGATTATACATGTATATATATAAATTAGACACGTGTATGTACCAATGCATGGTTTTCTGAATAAAGTAATATATTATATCAGCAAATGGTTTTCTCATTTAATATATATTGATCAAAAATGGTAATTGTGCCATGCATTTTCGCACCCGTCTTTATGTAACCCCCCCCCCCCCCCCCCCCCCCCATTAAATCCAAAAATGTGTTGGTATTGTACATGGTTGCTTATAACACGGTTCGGCTCATAGCCCGGTCGGATTCTATGGCTCCCAACTACCGGGTTATAGCGGGGTCCCACTGTATATTGCTTGTTCATTAATATTGTTACTTAGGATGACCTTGTTATGCAGATGAATGTGATGGCTTGATATGTCATGTAAGCAGATTGTGATATACAGAAATTAATTTAAAATAAAGATCTTCTGATACCGAAATGCTGGAATATACATATGATGGGTCTGGTACTGAGGTCATGACTGAAACAACAAATTCTGAAACGACTCCCCAAAACAAGTGAAGACAAGTCCAACATGTTGGTTATTCTTGGCATACAACAAAATGGGAATGTTTCAAAGATCAATTGTTAAATTGTATGTATTGTCAAGATTATAGTCATGAAATTAGAAGTGAAAGAAAAGTATATGACCTTAAGTTGCTGTTAAAATGAATAGATTCTATAATGAATTATCCATATTACATGATGATTGACATATTTCACCATTCTTTACCATAGATTAAGTTTCCATGACATATTACACCATTCTTTACCACGGATTTAGTTTCCATGACATATTACACCATTCTTTACCATGGATTTAATTTCCATTACATATTACACCATTCTTTACCACGGATTTAGTTTCCATTACATATTACACCATTCTTTACCATGGATTTAATTTCCATTACATATTACACCATTCTTTACCACGGATTTAGTTTCCATTACATATTACACCATTCTTTACCACGGATTTAGTTTCCATTACATATTACGCCATTCTTTACCACAGATTTAGTTTCCATTATATATTACACCATTCTTTACCACAGATTTAGTTTCCAAACCATTGTACCCACCAATCTATCCATGTACACTTAATTCTGACCATTAGCTACAAAAGGCCAAGTAAGCTAATAACATTAAATGAAATCTTTGTGCAAAACAATTAATGCCTTAGGATGTTTTTTCAGGTACATAAACATTTTCTGTTATGGCAAATAGATAGTCATCCATAAAAATGGATACAATAATGCTATGAATTGTAGAACATTATTTTAGTTATGTCATTCCTAATATGCTCATTTAAGTAAGTTTAAGTAACAATTCTCACCAATTAGTGGAAAACTAACACAGAAAACCCAGTCATATACATTCTTCTCTCTCTCTCTCTCTCTCTCTCATGCTAGTGCAGTCATCATTTTCAACATTTTAATTTTATTCTGATGACATAAAGATGATTTTTAAATAATTTATATTTTAAAAAAACAGGAAGCTTTAAATACATATTTTATGTCAGCACAAAGTAAACAGAATAAAAAGATGCTAATGAAATACCACAATTCCAATTATGACTTTACACTACCTATGGCCCATCAATTACATATTTTTGTGTGAAAATTTAAACACTAACTATCTGGATGAATAATTGTATTTCTTCTGGATTACTTTGACCTTGCAGTATTTCTCAGATTTTCAAGTTTTGAAAACTAATACTGGTTCCATAATATGAGATTTAATTTGAAAAAATTTAATAGATTAATCAAACTAGCAGCATAAAACTGCAGGCAAAAATAAACAAAAAAGTGAACCCCTTTCATAATAATATTTTTAATTACTCCTTCTTTCTTATCCTGTGTCAAAATACAATGGGGGGGGGGGGGGGCAGGGGGCAACTTACAATCATCATAAATTCTTTTTAACAATCATTTTTCCGAGAAAAAGTCCATATCCAATTTGTACCTGAAAAAGTATAAGCCTGGAGAGCACAGCATTCATTTAGCAACAGCAAGAAATACTTTAGTGAGGTTGTCCTTGTGGGACCCTACTGGGATGCCTAAACATTCCCACCAATTTTCCTCTGTTTAATTTCAGTTGGTTTTCCAAGTAGAATTCCACCAGGATGTCAAATATTTAGTCAATTTTTTCCAATAAGAACCCACTGGAAAAACCAACGGGGACACCACCAGAATACCTCAAAACAACTGCCATTTTAAGCAGGATCCCCAGTGGGAATCTCAAGAGTATTTATTGTATGACCCAAGGTTCCATTACTTTATTCCCCCAGGGCATTACCCAAGGTTTTTATTCAAAACCTCTATCTTCTACTTCTTGACACCCATGTCAGTGATCAGACAAATGATTTCTAAGACAGGCTGATTTAATTATTTGGAACGTTGTTTTAAATTTATGATAAATAACTTCACCCACTGCCCCACATTCAGAGGCTGCATCACAATACATTCTAAAAGAGTTGTGCATATGTACAGATCACTCCATATCATATCCCAAGGTTTGAGATCTAACTTGAACCATTAAGGAGGGTTTTATGACATTACAAATGCATGTATAGGCAGAATCACATAATCCATGCCTTTTATAGAAAAACATGGCAATAAAAAAACTCTGATCTCTGTTAGCTTTAAAAAAATTATCATATATACTTATTATGCAGATTTTACGGTGCTTGAATTGTATGGCTTTTCCAAATACAGTGAGCATACTATTCATAAACATGTCCATGTCTAACCTTTTGAAACATTCATCCATGCTAAGAAAGACAAATCTAAACGGTTTAACCCGGTTCACATGACATATGTTTTTCTCACTCAGAGCTCTATATATAATATTTGGATTAGGAGTCCAGGACTCTCCGTTATGAGTCCCATACCATTTTCTTGGAGTCACAATTTATAAAAGATCCAACCTCAATCTAAAGTCCACAACTTTGCTAGAGCCTTCTTGTAAATTCATTTTTAAAAAATGTTTTTTTTTCACTTAATAATTATTAAATTAATTTATGCCAGATAGATAGGCAGGTACATAGATAGATAGATAGATTAAAGTAGGCAGGCAGAGCAATATGTATCTTAGAAGGGTGAATCGTGCACACACACATACACACCCTTTATATTTAAAGAATACTAAAGACAATTAAACTTTTGTTGGTTACATGCATCTAGAAAATATTAGTTGTTCTTCAACTTATAAGATCTCACCAGTTTTTAAAAAAAAATTTGCCAGCATTAACTTAATTTGACTCATGTCCCTTTTCAAGGCAAGAATTTCATGCATAAGAGTTGTTTCCCTTACACTGACATGCAGTACATTAATGGCAAAATCTCAATGGAGGATTTGTTGGTCAACAATATATATATATATATATATATATATATATATATATATAGAGAGAGAGAGAGAGAGAGAGAGAGAGAGAGAGAGAGAGAGTGAATGAAATCTGTACTAACTGTGCATGTACTTGTAAAAAATTACATGTCAATAATTTTAAATTTTCATGTAATCCACATCTATGGTTTTTCTGACATTATAATATGGTAAAGCTGAACTCTACAGTAAAATATTATAACGAAAACTTGACACAAGTACATTAGTTCTCCATGCAAGCTCAGAAGTGCCATTCAGGTCTAATTGCATATAAAACAAAATCCACCCCACACATGTAACATGACAGCAGTTGACATATAATTGATGCCATTAAAGGAAATAGCACCACAAGGCTAAGTAAATTCTTAAGTTTTTTTTTTTATACATGTTTACTCTGTATACATGACACTATGCAAATGATTCCTCATCCTGCATGTGCTCTCACAAGGTCTCTCACATTACAATCACCCCACACTACTCTTAGGATGCTCCATTGACCATTCAAGTGACACATCATTAAGTTGATTTTTCACATAGGCTACATATATATTTATGCTTACTTCTGAAGTAATCCTGACTACCTTTTCAAACTATTTACTTATCAAGTTCATGTGCATATATCATTATGCATGGAGATAGCACAAAATCTCCTTTATGTTTACATTTTCCTCAGTTTGGAATGTTTGTACCTCTGTTTCAAATGCTAATAATATTAACTGTTAGTGACAGAGTTTCAAAGATGAATATATAAGAAATGTAATTTTTGCATGGGTATATCATATATGAATGATTTGTTCAAATATTCATTATCTGGGGAAATATTTTTGATGCTCATTTTGTACATGATCGTATTATAAACTGTCTTCACACACCTTCTAATCTGAATGGAGAAATAAGCAACTGTATCCATTTTTCTCCAGGATTATGGTAATATTCATACATTTTCATAGTTTTTCATCATAAGTGTGATGAAATTGTTCATGTTCAATTTTTATTCTGCTTGCAACTCATTCATTGTGAAAGGAGTGCTATTATAGCCATTTGAAATTGGGCGCTATTTTTACTATTGTGTGTATTGGCCATTCAACTTTCCAATAGAGGGCGCTCATGTTAATATTTTTTTTAATTCTTCCATATTGGGAAAAATTCTTGAAAACTGTATCACTTAACTTCTTGTGTTCCCAAAACCTTACAATAGGGGTGAAATCTGTTATTTCATCAGTTGTGGTTCAGCTGGGTTCCAGTGAAGGTCTAAAGACGATACAAACAAAAATCTCTCCATCCAAATTTTAACAGTTAAAAGTTCTTTGAATATAACAGCAAGGTAGACTAACCAACACATTAAATCATTAAAAATATATTAATCTCATACAGCAATTATTAATACTGACTGTTCGAGTGTATCTTCACACTTGACACACTACCTACCACTGGCAGAGAACAGTTTTTCAATGGTCATTTTCCAATTTAAACGTTGTCATTATGACATGCTACCAACACTGATAACAATAACTCTCTCAAGTTGTTTCAACGTTTATTTCCCTCTTCATATCAGATAAAAGTTTCCAGTGATTTGACACTGTTACTGTGTCATCATCAATACAGATGTCTGCTATCCTTTGCCATAATCGAAACCATTGAAAATCTGTATTCTGACTGGCATTATCAAATTTCCATCTTGATTAAATTGATCCCTTTGACATAAAAAATTTCCATCCATTTTGTAGTTTTTGTGTCATCTGGACACTGAAATAATCTACAGGACACACTGTGTTGCTAAAAAATGACACACTGTGTCGCCTCCATACCATCTGACACTGTACTGACATTCGGTTCCAGACTGTGCCACTACCATATTTATCATTTAAATCCAAAATGCAAACCCAGGTCTGGTTCTGAGCCTTGATTTGACTTACAACCTCAGATACCACTTTGGTACATTATATAAATCATTTTTGGTAACCACCAAATCATTTTTCTCTGCAAGATTGGTTTTGGAATTAGGATCATTAAAACATGTGATTATGGGAATCATGATTAATTGTCAATGAACATTTAGGCTGATTTTCACCTGCTATTTAACACTGCTATTATTTTTGTCTTTTTAACATGCTTTGACCACCATACTTCTGTTATATTCGTCATTCTACACATTTACAAATTTCATATTTTGAACACTAAAATTTGCATGAGAAAACATATGTAAGCCTGGAAGCAAAAGAATAAATTGTGTTGACTGTTCATTTGTTGTTTTGTGCTAGTCTAATCTAAATAAGAACTTTTGTGGTGAAGGCATTGTTTTGTTGGCACTACAATACACTGGATAGATCTAGACAATCATAAAGGTTTGAGCTATCCATCTATTCCATTTTATTTGGCCTTGACCCCTGGCACATTACAGTACTACACTTCATTTGCAAATTTTCAAAAGGGGTGTGTCAAAGGGAAATTAAGGCACATTATGGGGATGTACCAATAAGAAGAAAAGAGTGTCTTCTGAAAATGTCACACCTATATGATGCAGGACCTCAGGTCCTTGACAGCCCTGTCACCACATATATACTAGAGTGCATGGAAGAAAATATTAAAATCATGATTATAACTGAGGAATTTTCATAACCTTACCCAAAAGAATAGACTAAACATGGCTGTTTTAATGCAAAGGGAGGCGAGAAGCATACATTCCATCCACCATCATTTAAGCTTCCCAACCGACGATCATCTCGACAATGTACATCTTTGACTTCAATGTAACTGAAAAATTTATTATTTTTATTATTATTATTATTATTATTATTAATATAATGATGCAAACATAACACTATTTGATTCATCAAATGTCAAATTATGTGACAGTGACAAAAACTTCTGGGAACATTCATTCTTCAGTGACATCGTATGCTGCTTGCTCCTTGTGACCTACCTACAGTAGAACAACACAAAATGTCATTTCTGACAATGTAATTGTATGCATGAAATTTCCTAATTGTTTTAAATGGAACTAAAAATCTTGTATTTAAGGATTTAGTAATTGTTCTTGTGCTTTAACTGCTAAATACCTGTTGTAACAGAACTGTTCAAATTTAATTAAAAACAAAATTAGCATACTCAATCCTAAAATAGAACAAAGTTACCCCATAATAATATTTATTATATATCCATTTGATTGATCTGGCTTATGACACAGATATTCAATTCAATTTTCTGTCACACACCCAGACTAGAACTATTTACCATATATACTCGCTTATAAGTAAAGTCCAACTGCAAATGACATCAACCCTGATCTACCACTGCATCATGCTTTGGCAGATTAGGGCTTATGTCATTTGTTCTACTAATTACTTCTAACAAACTGCCAAGACCCAGATCTGCCAGCATATTATGTGATGGCAGATCTGGGTCTGTGCGGTTTGCATTTGGACTCAACTTAAAAGTGAGTATATATGGTATGTGTTTTTGCTGACACCAGGGCATCAATATTTTTATATGCACTGACTCAAATATTTTTAAATCCAGACCAGTTTTGAGATCCATTTACAATGTGTAGCTAAAAATATTTGGAAAGTGTACGTAATACATACAAAATCACACTCCTGTTTTGTTCCAAGAAGGTGAAAACAATATGTCTGACATGGAGTAAAACTACATTAAGGCTGATGGTCTTGAAATACCCCTATACCTTATCAACAAATTCTTTCTGACAACTCAGAGTAAAACGCATGCAGTTTTCTACATGTATTATTAAGATAAAGTGTTAACACTACAGTATTTAATAATTAAGTCTCAAACATGCATCTAAAATTGTCAGCATGATTTCCCTGACACAAGACTATTGAAAACAATGCAATCTATTGATTATATTTAATTTAATAATACTGTCAGCATGATCTCCCTGACACATGACTATTTAATTATCATACAGAAAATAAGTTTAGATTAAAGTGATCTTTACAACGAAATGTTAGCCCCTTTTCTAATTAAAGTTTTCTTGCAATTTGTTCTCTTTACATTTTAATTTTTGATCTTTTTAAAATTGAGCATTTTAACTTTTAATCAGCACTATATGGCCAGTATTGTGCCTACATACAATTAAACCTTGTACTTATCTATGTACCTACACACCTACCTACATAACTACCATGACAGGGCACAAAAGACATAAAACTAAATATTCTTTTCTATGATAACAAAGCAGGGTTATATAATAAGTTAATAAAAAAAGACCAAGATCAATATTTTTTTTATTCTTTAAAACCCATTCTTCTTAAAATCTATTTGAGAACTATTATCATTGTCCACCCCTAAAAGCCAAATTTTCCTGGATGAAAGTCACTGGTTTTGAGTAACCTTGCAGTAATAGTAAGCAGTACAGGCATAGTTCATGCATCAATAATTACCCTGATTAGCTACTACAGGTGATCCCTCACCTGAAAAGCATGCAGCTTGCAGTCCACTCATCTAATTCCTATACTCATTCACATGTACAATACAAGTCATTACTATAGAAAGTTTACCATTGAATAACATATTTATTCCTCCTTTCAACTGCACTGCTCAGCAAGAGTCTTCTGAGTAAGCTAAGATGTATACAGCATGTGAGCATCTATGTAATCATAAACACAAACACTTAACCCATGTTAGTAAAGCATAATATGTAGAATATGTAGGTCACAGTGACCTTCTTTGGTTGTAAGAGTGTAGTAGTAACAGAGATGCATTCAATTATCAGTTGCACTGTTGGAACATAAACAACAGCTAATAAATGTACTTTTAACACAACATTTCAACAAAGTCACTTAAGTATGAAGTATAGGTCACAAAAACCTATTTTTGCAATAATGATGTATAACTTATCAAGATGCATTCACTCACTGAGCTTCATGATTCTTGGTAGATAGTATACATATAACATGCCAAAACTCATGCAGTCATGAGCGAAATGCAAACAAGAGGTCCAAGGGGCTTGATATCACTCATCTGTTTACTTAACTTAACAGTTGACCATTTCACTAAGGAGGTTTATGTGGTTTTGCAAGAACACAACTTACGTAAACTATCTCTCAAACTTTATATCATGTTGATTTTACCTATTTTACTACATTCTGATAAAAAAAAATTGTCCTAAGTTTAGTGGGATATGCAATCTCCTGCTCATAACTGAAGTCATCCAAGATCTTGATGATTTAAACCCATTTGCCAAGTTTTTTAGGAATGAGATGAGAAATAGTGTCTCTAGATCTATTGAGGTATCAAGCTCTTCCAATAAGATGCAAGGTGTCTCATTAAATTTGGAATCTATTTGAAGTCTGATCAAAAGCAGATCAAATATATGGCTTCAAGAATGACAACAACCTAAGCCAATTACCGTCTATACCCGCGTAAAAGCTGATACCAACTGCAAACTGCATAGACCCAGATCTGCCGTCGGATAATGTGCCGGCAAATCAGGGTCTATGTTGCTTGCATCTGGACCTGGCTTATACGTGAGTATATATGGTAAATTCAAGATCACCTCATTAATATGCGTGAACCCTGTTCACTTTCGATACAATAAGCTCAGCCAAACAGAAACAAGGTCACCTCATTAATATGAATTTGATCTTGGTTATTATCAAAACTGTCCAAGATCTTGATCATCAAGTTGATGAGATAAACATATATTCCTAGTTTGATCCAAATTAGGTCAGAAATATGGCTTCCAGAGTGGTAACAAGCAACTTTTGACTGATGTATGCACAATTCAGGATTCACAACATATGCAGGGTCATACTATAAGCTCACTTGGTCTTATGGCCAGATGAGCTAAAGATTAACCAAAGCCAGTAAAATATGAAATATAGGTCACAATGAGCCTCTATTGTTGTAAGGGTGTAGTAGTAACAGAGACGCATATCAACTGCATTATTCTAACATGAAACATGCCACAGAAATAAACATCAAACACAAAATGCAACCCAAGTCAATGAAGCATAAGACATGGGCTATAATGGCCTACTTCTGCAATTAGGGAGAAGTGCTCAACAAGAAGCATCCTCTCATGAGGGGGCCCTGGGTGGCTGAGTGGTCTAAGGCGCTTGCCTTTACAGATCAATGACATCTCACCTCTGTCCCCATGGGTTCGAGTGTTGGCTCGACCAGTGTGGATATGTGAGAAAGCTTGCCAGTAGCTTCCTGTGGGTTGGTGGTTCTTCCCACTGTCTTTCCGGATTCTTCCTCTACCAAATATACTGGCTATGTACAGACTATCATATGCTGAAAAATGGCGTTAAACCCACACAACCAACCAACATCCTCTCATGAAGTTTCATGATTCTAGATAGGATAGTATGTACATAACATGCCAGAAACTCGTGGTCATAAGCTCAATGCAAAAATTTACCCAAGCAAGTAAAATGTGAAATGTCAGTAACAGTGACCTTGTTTGTGTGGGTGTAGTACTAAGAGAGATGTATACCACTGTACAGTTTAATGACTCAAGCATGAATAGTAAAAATAAAAAAATGTAACCAAAGTCAGTTAAGTGTGAAATATGGGTCAAAGTGACAAACTTTTAAGACAAAGGTGTAGTACTCAACAAAATATTTCCTCTCAACAAGTTTCATGACTCCAGGTATAATACTTTTTTTGTGTACAGAAGATAAAAAACCTATGCGGTCATGAGCTAAATGAAAAAACTGAAGATAAGCCAGCAAAATGTAAAATGTAGATCACAGTTACTTTCTTTGTTGTAAGTGTGCAGTACTAAGAGAGATGCATACAAACATCTTGTTTAATGGTTCTGGCATGAACAGTGCTGGAGACTGAACCCAAGTCAGTGAAGCATAAATATGGGTCACAGTGACCTACTTTTGTGATGAGGGTGTAGTACTTATCAAGATCCATCCCCTCACCAAGTTTCATGAATCTAGGTAGAACAGTATATATACAGGGTGCAACAAACCTATTTGTTCAAGAGCTAAATGCAAAAGCTTAACCTAAACAAGTAGACCTTTAGTGGTATGGGTGTGGTATTAGAGTTGCATACAATCATCTAGTTCAGTGGTTCCCAACCTTTGTTTGCTGCAACCCTAAATTGGCCACCAACAGGACCTCCAAACCCTCAGGCTTATGCTATGATTTTTTCTAATGACCCTATGCGACCCAAGTGACCCCCCACGACCATGATTTGGGTCGCAACCTGAGGTTGGGAACTGCTGATCTAGTTTTATGATTCTAACATGAACAGAGTTGGAGAAATAAACTTAAAACACAAAATTTAACCAAAAAAAGTGAAGTGTGAAATATAAATCAGTCACCTACTTTTGTGATGTACCGGTAGTATTTATGATAATCATCGAGATGCATCCCCGCACTGAATTTCATGATTCTGTGAATAACAGTATTTATACAGTGTGCATAAAACTGGAGCTAAATAACTTAACCAAGGAGGAAGGTCTTAAGAAACCCATTCCAAATGAATGCCAAGGACCAAGGAAGAAAGAATCGTTGTCATCCAGAGAGGGTGTACATATGTATATACTTTGATCTGTGCAGATGCTTTTGATGAACACCCTGTTGACCTTGAAAGATCAGATTTTAATTTTTCTTATAAATCTCCTTTATTATAGGATAATGACCCTTTCAATACATTTAACATTAAATTTTATTTTGAATATATTTGCACATAATTTTTCAAGAAAAAGAAACCTGCAAAATGTTAAGGTTAAACATCTAACTTACAGTTTCCAACTGCCATGATGCCCTTTCTGATGGGAACCCTGCCCTCTTTGGCACTTTAGGGGCAACACTATGGGACACTATAGCCCCCCTCCCCCTCATTAAGTGATGTAAGGAGATAAGGGGAAGAACTCTGTCATGGATTCTAAAACTATATGCATATATGCCTTGACATACATGTATAAATGAATATTTATAGTTAATGAAAAAAAAAAAGTGTTTTGTAAACCATGCATGACAACAAGTCCACAAATATGTAAAATATTTAGACAAATTTGAACAATTATTTTAATGGCATAAAAGTCTAATTAGGTCATTTAAATATATGCATGCAAACATGCGTACCAAATTTAATTAGTCTACCTCAAGTGATTTTTTCATAATCATGCTAATAAGGTTTTGTTCAAAAGTCTAAAATCAAAACCGTGCAAAACTTTAAATAATTGTCAAAAAAAACTTGAATATCATCTAAATACAAATATGCCTACCAAATTTGATTTGCTTATCTTAAGTGGTTTTTGCTAAGTTGTGCTAACAAGGTTTTATAAAAAATGTACAAGTTCAAAAAGTTATAAACAAATTGACACATTGTTGTAATGGCCAATTAGGTCATCTACATACAAATACAAGTATGCCTACTAAATTTCATCTCTCTACATCAAATGGTTTCTGCTAAATAGTGCTAACAAGGCTTTGTAAAACAAAATCCAAGTCCTGAAAAATTGCCAAAATGATCTAAAATTCTATTCCAGTTGCTTACATATGAATATAAATATGACTATCAAATATCATTTACTGTATGTACTCGCACATAAGTCAGATCCAACTGCAAACTGCATAGACCCAGATCTGCCATAGCATAATGCACCATCAGATTTGGATCTATGCAATTTGTTAGGCGTAATCAGTAGAACAAACAACATAGACCCTACTATGCCAGTGAGTTATATGATGGCAGATCAGGGTCTATGTTGTTTGCAGTTGGACCTAACTTATAAGTGAGTACATACTGTAACTGAAGTTGATTTTGACTAATCGTGCTGATGTTTTTGTTAAAAAAGTTAAAAAAGTGCAAAAATGTTTTCCAAAAAATGGAAATTATTGATGCATTGGCCTAAAAGTCTAATCAAGTCATGCACTTATGACCATGATAATGGGTGTAAAATGTCATGGCTCTAAGTTCAATAGTTTTTATGCTATTGTGCTAAAACTGATTTGGGATGGACATACAGATGGACAGCAGGAAAACAATATGCCCCTTTCTGTTATTGCAGTGAGAGCATAATCAAACAATTTTGTTTAACATGCATGAACAATTTGGATGGAGCCGTGGAATGCGAGTCCCTGGTGTGTCACAGTTACACGAAAACATGCCAAAGATAAAAACGTGGTATTTTTTCAAAAAAATTACCACACTCAAAATGTTTTCAAGCACATCTTCATTATAGTTGGAACATTGAACCAAAGTTTCCAGGAAATTCATTGATACATTACAGCTCACGTGATTTTTCGGAACCCCACGCATCGCGGTGGGGTACTTAATCCCCTCCACTCTAGCTCCGCGATAGCACTCCGCGGTGGAGGCATAAATTGGCATAAATACCTACAAATCACCACCGCGTTTCGGCAAGCACGCCGATGTAAACTCCACCGTGGAGGGGCTAGTCAATATTACTGATTGACATCTGAACAGCCAATGAATGAAGACCACCTATGGAAAGACGGAGACGTCAAGAGTGATTTTACAACCGGATACCATTTGAAGAATCAGTCGTCTTTATTTCGATCATATTTGGACAATACAAAAATTATTTCAGAAGGCTTGTATATTCAGTACACATTACTGTTTATAAAAGGTTGATCGACTTCTTTTGCAATAAGTTTATGATTTTAATTTATTTCAAAGAAATATGAACAAACTTATGCACTGACTTCACGAGAAGCACACATTGCTGAGCTTCTGAAGCAGAATAAATTTATCATTTTGTTCCAAAGGAAAGTAATTCTCTGAGATATGGACAATTAAAATCCAAATTGACATCCGCTTCTGCTTACCCCCCCCCCCCCCCAACAACAAACCTAAAGCACTGAATTTACACTGAAATGCCAACCGCATCCTTAGTCTTTAAGCAGTAACAGCAGAGTGACGAGGCTGAATATTATGACTCCATGTGTACTGTAAGGGACTGATCATTTAATATATGGGGTTTATATGTTGTTTTGTTTTTTTCGACCGGGATATTTTTTGTTCTTTAATCACAATATTTATTTATTTTAAGTGAAATATGGAACGGATTAACGTCTACTACAAAAATCAGAGAAAGACAATTGTTTTCATGCATTTACCCCCCCCCGGAAAATTCAATTGTCTCTCCCTAATAAAGACTTGACTTCAGCGGATGTTCTACAGAAATCAAGGCAGTGACCATTGTGAACACTGTTGTAAAATATTAACAAGGGTTTGCATCAAAGGATGATGTAAGTTTCAGCTTGGGAACAGTGTTTTTATCACACGAAGCCATCTGACTTAACGCGTGTTGTACTTTACAGCCGCAATTATGGTCTGGTCCCGCCATTAACAACTGAAGTTTGATAATTTTTAGTAATTAATCTGAACTCGGCTTATTACCGAAATGAAAAATAATATGGAAAATTCTAAAATCTGAGATGTTCTGAGATTTTAATTTCCAACAAGTTTAGAGCATTTTGCATGGATGTATTGTCTTCACGTGTATCCTATTATTTGCTCATTTTTCTACGGCGAAAATATAAAAATAAAATATACTCTTTCAATTATTTTTATGCAGATATTAAAGAATGCAGTTTCCTGTTTGTGACTGTTAGAGCCTTTGGTTATTGAGCGTGTTTCTGTGCCTCGTCCCGCCCTGATTTAAAAAAAAAAAAATATCCCTTTTACTTCGGCGCCCCCCCCCCCGCCGAAAATTCCTGCGGATGCCCATGAACACACACATGACTTTAGAGCACGTGCTCGGGAGTTCCTGTGCAGTGGTGGGAAAATTTCTTTCTCTTTTGCTCCATAACGCTATAATGTCTAGCACGTTATTACTTTTTTACCACTACTGAACGTTTCCAGATTTCAGTTTGTGTACGTCGAGATTTATAATCAGTCAGATTTTAATATTTTAATTCTGACTGACTAAAAATGTCGACATATCAAGCAGCGAAAAAGAAAAATTTTGGTTAACATTAATAAGCATTTTAGCATTATTTTTGAAACTCGCTTTAGTGAAAAACTCTTCAAAACATAAGCAGAATCACGAAAAACTTTAATGGCAGGAACATCTTTTTGGCTTAGTGTGAATGAGGCGGCCGCTAATTGAAGAAAGCTAGCCAATCATGGAATACTTACCCCCCCCCCCCCAAAAAAGAAGGTTTTTAATAGTAATAGATTAAAAAGACTTGCGCAGTAGTGCTTTGGATTCCATATTTTATGAGAGAGAGAAAGAGAGAGAGAAGGAGGGGAACTTTACTAAGAAGAGTTAATGATCTAAAATTATTCATCTTATTTTTCTGTATTATGCAATAGGAAAACGAACAGAAAAAAAAGTTAAACATTAATTTCATCGGATGCGCAAGTTTGTCAGATCTATGGCAAAGAAAACAAACCCGCAGAAGTGCTGCTGTTGTACTTTTAGGTTTACAGTTAGCACATGAAATTAACACGTCAATATCAGCAGTGCTGATGGCTTCTCTTGTGCTAGGTTACTTGCACGTGTCAACTACATGTATCTAGGATGACCTTTTGCGGCCATTTGTGATTTTAAAAAAACCCGCTACTTTGGTAATTAATGCAAATTAGTACAGCTTAAAATAAAATAACGATGTGAAATCTTAATAATGCTTTATTTAAGCGATTGGATGTCAGAAAAAATCGTACAATATGTGAATACTCATGCATGGAGTAACCATCGGAACTTGAGCGATTTTGTTTCACTTCAGTCAGGTATGACTGCAGCTTTGTTATTAATTTGTTCTATGTTTATCGTTCTTTTCATTGCAGGTAGTACAATATCACTGACTTTCATATGATCATTAAAATTTTGTATTGCATTTACTGAAAAAGAAATAAGGATATGAATGCATGTTTAGATTCCGATAACACAGTATTGAAGAGAAAAAAAATAGATTCATTGCGCAAAATGTAGTATTAATACAGTTTGCGAGGCATTGTCATTACGTTATCATCATCTAAAATATGATTTGGCACTATGTATCATATATTATCTTCGTTCGAACAAGGAAATATTTATAATTAACTGAATGACGTTTTTTTCAGTATCAAAAAGTTAGCAAATTGCTCCCCAGAGGGATAACGATGTAGATAAATCGGTGCCCCCCCCCCCACCTCTCTCTCAACCTCTGCTTGCATGGGTGATAAACAGTAAACCACGCCCATATTATCGAGACCACGTCCGCTCCGCGGTGGTGATCGGATGCGACTCCGCGAGAAAGCGTGTTGTGCAGGGCTATTCTCCGCGACAACTCCGTCAGGATGCGTGGAGTGATGGTGGAGGGGTTTTTCTTAATCCTCTCCACTCACTCTCCACCCCCACCGCGATGCGTGGGGTTCCGAAAAATCACGTGAGCTGTACTGTAACTATAGGAGGGCTTGATCACAAAATAAAGGTACCCTAAGATGCAATGGACCGACTAGGAGAGACTGATGGGCTGATGGACAAGTGCAAACCAGTATGACCCCTGCCATTTTTTTCTTCTAGATGCAAAGGTCTAGATTTAACATCTAGAATCCAGCTATCTCATTTAATGAAACTTAAGCTGACTTGATTCTGAATAAACATTAACCTTGAGACTTAATCCTTAAGACATAATGCTGAAAAGTATACAACAGGTTATTTACAAACAGCATATACTCTATTGCAAATTATGCAAGCTTTAATCAAAGCTGAAAATCTGAATCTACTTTTATTCTAGAAATATGGTGAATTGAGGCATTAATATATAAACCCTATTACAATATCCAACCCTAATCATTCTTTACCTGAAGAAATTTTCCTCTATTTCTTGCAAGGTCTGGTCTGTTGTGAGGAAAACTGTCTGAACATAATTTATGGTTATACCTGGAAGTTCTCTTTTCAATTTCGTTCCCTGAAAAATAACCAAAGTTGGGTCTGGTATAGATTCTAACATTTTAATTTCAAGGGAACACAACTTATTTTTTAAATGGAAATTCAGACAAAAATCTCTAAATGTTACTTGCCTTCACTGTTTTGCCAAGCCCCCCAATACTACAATAAAACAAAAGGCCTATGCGAGCCTGACATTGCTCAGCTGACTGACATCTGCTTCATAGCTGATTGCAGAAGAAGTTGGCCAAGAAATCTGTGTCAGTAAAATGCTTTCTGAACAAATTTCTTCCAATGCTGTTGACTGCAGATGTTTTGAAAACAAATGTTTCAGGGTTTCTTTTTCATATTTTTATCCATATATGATGGCACACCAACATCATTTGTTCACTATTAAAGGCCTTTCTGCCAGGATGCTTTATGTCAAAGTTGGTCAAATTCTGTTGAGTGGTTTTTAAGATAAAGTTTAGATGTGTTCTATTTATAGTCTGTGGTTATATTTGATGTCGGATCAGCATTATTTGTACAAATTTGAGATGCAGGGATTTATAAATCAACTTGTTTGACTCCTGAAACAAGCCCAAATTCGGCTTGAGCAAGCTCAAGTTTCGAAGGTATCTGCCTGTGGGTAAGTCCAAAAAACTGAGAGAGAGAGGGAGAAAGGGGTCATGTTCTGTTTGCAATACTTTCTGTTCTGCAAGTTTTATACCATGATCTTGCCACAGTGCATATATCAGCACCTATATTTAGTGTTTATATGCACCACATTCTTGTATTACATAACTGGCCACAGTTTCTTTCATCTATCTTATGTCATTTCCTTCTTGTAGTCAATGTCATGGTCAATCTAGCATTTTCTTGTGCAGACATGATAATGTGAATATTTACTATTTAAAGCAAATTCTGACAAATATAGACTAAATATTTATATTTTAACTTAGCTATTACATTTGAATTGTAATATTTGTACATATCTGGGATTCACTGACTTTCAGATCCTAACATAGCCTCAGGTAGTTTATGAGCTTGCTGACTCTAAACAATCGGCTTGTCAAAGATTGTTTTGATGCTTGTCGCCGATTTTAAGGCAAGCAGGTCTTAATTGTTAATAATATAACTCGAGAGATTTCTTTGAAAGGTGTGTTTGGAAATAAAAGGCACTCATCTCTAATGATTAACCACCCGAAGGATTTCATTCAAAGTGCGATTGATGTACTGATAATGTAGCACCCATAAGCGGTGTTTATAAGGCCAGAAAAAAATATGTGTGTTTCCTATTGCACTGGTTTTAAAATTAGGGTAGGCAGGTAGGTTTGTTTTTGTTGTTTTTTTATATTTTTTTTAACATTATATATAAATCAAATAATATTTCAAGCGCTTCAAAGTACTGGGCAAAACTAGCTCAATTAAATGCACAAATCAATTTCGACAATGTGATTTTTTTTAATTTTTTTTTTAAAAAAAAAATTGGGGGTGGGGAAAAAGTGCTATGTTCGGCAACGAGAAACAGGGACGGTTGGCTGACTGGAAACACACACATATTTTTTTTAGGCCTGATCTGTTGTTTATGTGATAGTTACAGGAGACTGATACATACTTATTGCTTGGCAAACAATTAAATGGATAAAAATAAGTGTTCTCAATCTCAGAAGTCAGCTTGTCAAATATTTTGATGCTTGTCGCTGATTTCAAGGTGACTAGCTCATAATTGTTAAGTAAATGGATAAAATAAGTGTTCAGAAATCCTTTAGTAGAGAGTATAAATAAATCGATACAAACATTGTAGCTTTCATTATTGTTGATTTAGTTGATGAGATGAGTCTGCTATCTTATCAAGGGAAAAAAGGAAACTTGATGAATTTTCTAGCTCTAATCCAGGGATTTATATGAGTCAGCTTGCCCTGGAAAATTGAAAAGTGTTAGTTCTTCTGATTATATCTGCATTCTAATCCTTTCTAATCTATATCTATCTACATGTATTATTTACAAATACTATTTTTGATAACTTTAATTATCATCATATGGTTTTAAGGTGCCAAAAAAGATAAAAAGAAAACAAATGTTAAAATAAATATAATGTGATTTACTTAAAATATCCCATATTTTATCTTTTTTCTTTTACTCATGTTGGGATATTATGTATGGGGCAAGCTCAAATATCCCAAGGGCAAGTTCAATTTTCTAGTCAGCTTGCCCTGGGCAAGCTGACTATTATAAAATTTGTAAATCCCTGGAGATGCCTTCAAGGTAGGATGCTTACTGTCAAATTTGGTAAAATTCTGTTGAGTGGATTTTGAGGAGATTGTTAAAAGGTTTTTATACTTGTAGTGGTTATATTTAATAATGGATAAGCACAAATTCTACAAATTTGAACGCTCTTCATGCCATGGTACTTTTTGTCAAATCTGATGAAAAGGTTTTTCTATTTTTAGGAACAGCAGCCATATTTGATAGCAGATTGGCATTGTTGGTACATGTATCAAGTTGAATCCCCTGCACACCAGGATGGTTTCTGTCAAATTTTGTCAAATTCTGTTGCACAATTTTTGAAAAGTTGTTTTAAGGTTATTCTTTTTTTACACATGGCAGCCATATTTTATGGTGGATCAGCATCATTTGTAAAAATAACTTGAAACCCTTCATGCCAACAGGCCTCCCTGTCAAAGTTAATAAACTTTTCTTCTGTTCAGCAGTTTCTGAGAAAAAGTCCTTTAAAGTTTTTCTATTTTTAGTAATGGTGGCCATATTTGATGGCTAGATTAGCATCATCTGTACAAAATGTAAACACTCTTAAGCCAGGATGCTATCAGATTTAGTAAAAAAATTGTGTTCAGCAGTTTGTAAGTTGTTTAAAGCTTTTGAGAATGTTAAAAATGGCGGCTATAGTTGACTGCAGACCAGCATCATTTGTATAAACTTGAATGAACTTTATGCAAGGATGCTTTGTATCAAATTTCACTCAATTCTGTGGAGCAGTTTTTGAATTTAAACATTTTTCATATTTTTAGTAAGTTTCATTGTGGTGGATCAGCATCATTTGGACAAAATGAATGATGCCTTGATTCCTCCCTATCAAAGTTGGTCCAATTCTGTTTAGCAGCTTTGAAGAAGTACTTTAAAGGTTTTTCTATTTTTCTTAATGTAGCCATATCTTATAGCTGATTGGTAACATCTGTATAAAGTTGAAACACATCATGCCAGGATGCTGTCAAATTTGTCAATGTAAGAAGTCGTCACTTATAATTTTTTTTTCTTCTATTTTGTTTAGTAATGGCAGCCATAATTGATGATGGATCCGCATCATTTGCACAAATTTGAAAGCCCTCCATACCAGGATGTTTTCTGTAAAATAAATTAAAATTCTGTTTAGCAAGTTTTGGAGAAGCTGTTTAAATGTTGTGTTTTTTTAGTAACAGTGCTCATATATGACAGCAGATCGGCATCATTTGTACAAATTTGAAAACCCTTCATACCATCATATTTTCTGTCAAATTTGGACAAATTATGTTCTGCAGATTTTAATAGTAAATCATTGCTCATGTTATTTCCCTTCCTAAAATATTTTCAGTTTCTAGAACAGACCCTGAAAATGCAGTGTAGCACATTTGAAATGGGGATTCTAAGGTCTGAGAGATATTATCAGAAAACAATACATCTTGTGAGAAGTAAACTGGATTTTCATCTTTTTGCCATATCAATATTAATTTTGGATATTATGTTATTACTACACATTTTTTTCACAATGCCTTTTTTATCTAGCTCTTGACTAAACAGCTTTGTGATGACATACAACTTTTATCTAGCTCTTGACTAAACAGCACTGTGATGACATACAACTTTTATTTATTCATTTAATAGCTCTTGACTAAACAGCTTTGTGATGACATACAACTTTTTAATTATTATTTAATAGCTCTTGACTAAACAGCTTTGTGATGACATACAACTTTTTATCTAGCTCTTGACTAAACAGCTTTGTGATGACATATAACTTTTTATCTAGCTCTTGACTAAACAGCTTTGTGATGACATACAACTTTTTATCTAGCTCTTGACTAAACAGCTTTGTGATGACATACAACTTTTTATCTAGCTCTTGACTAAACAGCTTTGTGATGACATACAACTTTTTATCTAGCTCTTGACTAAACAGCTTTGTGATGACATACAACTTTTTAATTATTATTTAATAGCTCTTGACTAAACAGCTTTGTGATGACATACAACTTTTTATCTAGCTCTTGACTAAACAGCTTTGTGATGACATATAACTTTTTATCTAGCTCTTGACTAAACAGCTTTGTGATGACATACAACTTTTTATCTAGCTCTTGACTAAACAGCTTTGTGATGACATATAACTTTTTATCTAGCTCTTGACTAAACAGCTTTGTGATGACATACAACTTTTTATCTAGCTCTTGACTAAACAGCTTTGTGATGACATACAACTTTTTATCTAGCTCTTGACTAAACAGCTTTGTGATGACATACAACTTTTTATCTAGCTCTTGACTAAACAGCTTTGTGATGACATACAACTTTTTATCTAGCTCTTGACTAAACAGCTTTGTGATGACATACAACTTTTTATCTAGCTCTTGACTAAACAGCTTTGTGATGACATACAACTTTTTATCTAGCTCTTGACTAAACAGCTTTGTGATGACATACAACTTTTTATCTAGCTCTTGACTAAACAGCTTTGTGATGACATACAACTTTTTATCTAGCTCTTGACTAAACAGCTTTGTGATGACATACAACTTTTATTTATTCATTTAATAGCTCTTGACTAAACAGCTTTGTGATGACATACAACTTTTTATCTAGCTCTTGACTAAACAGCTTTGTGATGACATACAACTTTTTATCTAGCTCTTGACTAAACAGCTCTGTGATGACATACAACTTTTTATCTAGCTCTTGACTAAACAGCTTTGTGATGACATACAACTTTTTATCTAGCTCTTGACTAAACAGCTTTGTGATGACATATAACTTTTTATCTAGCTCTTGACTAAACAGCTTTGTGATGACATACAACTTTTTATCTAGCTCTTGACTAAACAGCTTTGTGATGACATACAACTTTTTATCTAGCTCTTGACTAAACAGCTTTGTGATGACATACAACTTTTTATCTAGCTCTTGACTAAACAGCTTTGTGATGACATACAACTTTTTATCTAGCTCTTGACTAAACAGCTTTGTGATGACATACAACTTTTTATCTAGCTCTTGACTAAACAGCTTTGTGATGACATACAACTTTTTATCTAGCTCTTGACTAAACAGCTTTGTGATGACATACAACTTTTTATCTAGCTCTTGACTAAACAGCTTTGTGATGACATACAACTTTTTATCTAGCTCTTGACTAAACAGCTTTGTGATGACATATAACTTTTTATCTAGCTCTTGACTAAACAGCTTTGTGATGACATAACTTTTTATCTAGCTCTTGACTAAACAGCTTTGTGATGACATATAACTTTTTATCTAGCTCTTGTCTAAACAGCTTTGTGATGACATATAACTTTTTATCTAGCTCTTGACTAAACAGCTTTGTGATGACATATAACTTTTTATCTAGCTCTTGTCTAAACAGCTTTGTGATGACATATAACTTTTTATCTAGCTCTTGACTAAACAGCTTTGTGATGACATACAACTTTTTATCTAGCTCTTGACTAAACAGCTTTGTGATGACATACAACTTTTTATCTAGCTCTTGACTAAACAGCTTTGTGATGACATACAACTTTTTATTCATTTAATAGGAATAAGACCTTAATTTTCTGTTCTTTTGCTAAAACATAAATTTGACAAAAATATACCTTTCTTAAATCTGTGTTTGACATTCTAAAAGTCACAACCATATAACTTGCTAAGGTTGACACTGTCTGTACATTTTATCTCTTGTAAAACCTGGTCTGAATGATTAATAAATGAACTGATGCATATAATGTGATACAAACAAAATGACAAAATCAAAACTTCAAACACATTTTTATCACTGTTTTTCCTTTCAAGCTAATCTGTTACAATATAAATCTTAATCATAATCAAAGAAAAACCCATACATTGAACAAAAGCACAGAACACCAGATAAAGCAGCCATACACTGAACAAAAGCACAGAACACCAGATAAAGCAGCCATACACTGAACAAAAGCACAGAACACCAGATAAAGCAGCCATACACTACTACTACTACAGGATGACAACACAGATTTTTTAACAAATTCCATCCTTTCAAAATATCTAGAATACCGATACTGAAATCGAGCAGCAGTGACTGTCAATCAAGTTATAAGTGATATACAGTCCATCTCAATTATCCAACCACTTGAGTTAATACATGTATGTTAATTAATGAGCAACATGAAATCAAGCAGCAGTGACTGTCAATCAAGTTATAAGTGATATACAGTCCATCTCAATTATCCAACCACTTGAGTTTATACATGTATGTTAATTAATGAGCAACATGCTATATACCTCTCTCTCTCTCTCTCTCTCTCTCTCTCTCTCTCTCTCTCTCTCTATATATATATATATATATATATATATATATATATATATATATATATATATATATATATATATATATTTATTAATCTTAAGTACTGTAAAAAAAAATCAACTTCTAATTACACTCAACACAAAGGACACATTTTTTTAAATTAGCCTTTTTATCCACTATGACATTCTGATCTGACCCTGGATGGCATGATTACATAGAATCAATGTGGAGAATGACATAATTGCTTAAATTTTTAAAAACCAATACAATTTTCTAATTCATTGAAATAATGCTCAAACATTATAATTTGACAATATGATTGAAGATATGTGAAAATTTGCTCAGTTTTGAAATGCTCAATGTTAATTTTCCTCTGCTATTCACAGTTACCACATTTATTGCCAAAGGGGTTTGTGTCCTCACTTTCATTTCACCTATAAAAATGTATGTACAATGGTTCCCCTCTTGAACGCGCCCCCCCCCCCCCATATGGCCAGAATGCCATGGCACCGATGAGTTTGTGTTCAAAAGTACCCCTGTAATGTGAACAGTAGCCAGAGCGGCTTCTAAATGGCTTTTGCAGAAAGAAATCTCACAAATATTTGAGTTCTAAATTCAACACATTGACATTTGCTCCAACATGCCAATGAAGTAACTTTAATGCATACCAAGAGGTAAGTAATCCCGTTAGCCTATTGCTGTGTGTTCCTTATGTGTTAGGTTTTGTCAATTTGATAATTACTATTTTTACCACTGATAATTATCAAGATGATAAAAAGCTCACTGCTGAGAAGCATGACATCCAATTGCCGGAAAGAAAACAGTCACATGATCATGGGCAGTATTACCATAAATATACTACACTTGACCAAAAATGTGAAAAAAATTTAATTTTTTTTTTCAATAATAATTTTGCGTATGCAGGAGATTTCAGTGAGTGAAGGAAGACAGCCATAAATGATGGCTTGCCACAAATGCAATTTTTAACCACAGTTTATTAAATGTTCTGTTCAGGATGACAACTGTGTAGATGTAACTTTTGTAAGTAGTTCTGTCAAAAAAGTAGTAGGGCCTTATTGACAGTTAAACGGGTGATTCAACCAGCTCCAGGCTTTAAGGGAATGCCCTGTACAATGCATCCTTTTTGGTCCACTAATGAGCCCAGTGTTCCATTTAGTCAATTGCACCATTAAGTCAAGTATCTGAAATCATGGCCATATTGACAGATTATGTAGGAAAATGGACTGGCATTCCTTAAAGGAGGTAAAGTTAAGTCGAATTTGGTACAGTGAAACCCCGTTATAACGCGATATTTGGGGTCCATTAAATTCTATCGCGGAAAAAGCGGGGTCGCATTATTGCGGGGTTTTACTATATTTTACTTTTTTCAGAGAACAACGTATACACGTCTAATGTATAGCATGAATAGGGTATCAACACCGTTTACAATCTGATATCGATCCGTCTTCGTTTTCCCACATGACAACCCTTTGATTGAGCCACGAGTTTGATACAGCTGTACTTGTTCAGTGCTAAGTAACAGAGAGTGGTTATTTGAACTCCCTGTGATCTTGCCGCCCAAGCTCAGTCTCTACATAAGCACCCACATATGACAATCTTTGATCTTGCCGCCCAAGCTCAGTCTCTACATAAGCACCCACATATGACAATCTTTGATCAACCACCGCATTGTCTGGTGCTTGGTTGTGTATGCAGTTAAAGAAGAAACATAAGTCGGCTATTGTTTGCGCAATGATTGTATACAGGATGAATTGAAGTCCAGCGCATGTGTTGGCGGCTTACGTTTTTTGATGTTTATTAAATCGTGAGAATCTTTTATCAACCACCACATTGTCTGATGCTCGGTTGTGTATGCAGTTAAAGACGAAAAACATGTCGGCTATTGTTTGAGCAATGATTGTATACAGAATGAATTGAAGACAAACACAGAGAAGACTTATTGGCTTTACTCATGGATCAGTAATATGTAACATTTCCGAAAATGTTTATTTTGGCATAACACTTCAAGAAATTGGTGAATTGTTAAATTTCAGAAGCCACGCCACGATCGAATTCATACGTGATCTCTTCCCCAAAATGATAATAAACTTTGTATACACTATTTCTCGCACTTAAAAAAAAAAAAAAATTTTCCGTGTACGAGAAAAATACATGTACATGTATATAAAATTTCAGGAACCACGCCACAAATGTATTATACTCGAATTCATACGCGATCTCTTCCCCAAAATGATACTGTAATATACACATTTTATACACTATTTCTCGTACTTTGCACACAAAAAAAAATGTTCATGTGCGAATGAATATATGAAATTTTGGGAGCCACGCCACGATCGCGCTATATCCGAATTCGTGTTATAGTGGGGTTTCACTGTATATTACATTTATTATGCTACACTAAGTGTAGGTTGAGATATTACTGTCAATTTTTAAATAGGTCATAGAGGGTTTCCCTTTGACCCATACTCACGGGTTTAGACATGTGTATCTCATATCTGACCCCAAACTGATGCATGTGCATTCTGCCTAAATGTGTCAGTTTTACTCTTGGAAATTTTACCTTAACTGTCAAACACTACAATCAGTACCATATAATAACCTTTGACCTTCTTGTTGTTTGAACGACCAGGCCTTTGCACCTGCCTGACCTGCTACTCAATTAGCATTGTTCTCATGAGAAGTTGTAAGAGTTAGTTGGGATTGTACGATAATTGACCTAGATGTTAACTTTTATCTTTTGTTTTGAGAAGATAAATGGATTGTTTGAACAACTCTAATTGAGATAATTGGAGTTTGATACCTCTTTATAAAATAAGATAGTGAATCGGATTTGATGACTAGAAATTAAAAATGTCCGACTCAAATCAAAGAGAACTGATTGAGGTAAGTACCACATATTTCTTTTGATGATGCTATAATATCCACAAAAAAATTTGTTGTAATTATTTTAACTTCAATTGATTCTCTATATAATTGGTTGCACTTCTGGTATATAAGTGAATTATTTCATATTTGATAATTTCTAACGTTACTGTTACACTGTGTACAGTGTTCTATTATTGATTGCACAACATTGTGTTGGTTGATTTTCACATTTAAGTATTACATATAAATACAATGGTTCAGAGGAATATTTGGACTTATATCTCGAGGAAACATCAGCATGAGACTGACTCAACTGTGAAAATGATTTTGACTCTTAATCTTCAAATTTTGTCTCCTGAAAATTTCAGCCCAGGAGTCGATGACCCTTCAGTTTCCAATCCTAAGGGAAACCCTGTCATAGCAGATGGGGGAGAAGTATCTTTCCATGTATATTTTTTTATAATGTTACATGTATATATAATGTTACATGTATATATACAGGTAAACAAGCAATGATACAAGTCCGCACCAGTTGCTATCCACCTAGCAAATATAACATCATCCCGGCCATTCATAAAAGCTCTGATAATCCTGGTGTCACTGAAGCAATTATTTTTTCTTTTAAGGACATGATAATCTATACTGTCTACATAGTGCATTTTGTATATCCAATAACCTCAAAAAAAATTGCATTCTGTCCAGTAATGAGGTGTTGTCCAAGACTGTGAACCATCATGGGACAAGTTAATAAATTATACATTTTTTGTCTAAAGTATATGTTAATGTAGTCATGTAGGTGCCTTTACTGATCTCAATTAAAATATGAATTGTTGCTCTATAATTAAATACTAAAGTAGTTTACCAAGGTTTGTTCATTCCTGATTGTTGAGTGATCTGCACCTTACAGGTGCAAGCTGATTCAGACTGTAACTGATTTGGACCAGCCTTATTCAGACCAGGTCCAGACTTATAAGTCAAATTTATTTGGACCAAAAGCCAGGCTGATTCGGACCATATTACAGGCCAATTCAGACCATGTGAAATATTAATAAGTTTTGTCTTAGATTTAAATGTGACATTTGCAGTTGTTAAAAATATGATATTTTTCATTATTCCCAGGTATGATGTGCAGTTCAAAACTGCATTTATGGAAACAAAACCCTGATTTTATGTGTGATAATGGCATTGTTCTGTATACAAATCAAATGAAATAATGTAGGACTGTTTATCTTGCATCACCAATTTTAAAGTGAAATATTTTCAAAGCAGTTCATTTACCTTTGTGCAAAATTGAAATAGTTTACTGTACTTGATTGAAATATAGTACAATTACTAACACTGAAATAAAATTTGAAACGGCTAATGCAGTAAACAAGTTTTGTCTATATATATTGCTTTTGCGCTTTAGTTAGATTTATGTAGAATTTATCTTTACCCTGTATATTGTACTGTACACTGATAGTGCTAAAAATGAAACTGGGTTGGTGTCAAATTTATAATAGTATTAAATTACATGTCAGGTCAGGCATCGTCTGCTACTGTAAGTAACAGCAGAAGGCACTAACTGTGACAGTTGATCCAAAGCTACACCTGTCTCCCTCTGGATCAGGTGGCCGAGCAGATATGCTAATCCCCCGGCTGCGAAAGCAGATGGCAAGAGCTGTGTGTACAGCACAGGGCATCAGCTCAGGTGCTGTAGGAACTGATGGCCATCCACTGCATCCGGACGTGTCTCCAGACGTCTCGACATTGTTGTGCCACTGGATTCAGACAGGCCTGGATGAGAGAATGAAGGCAACTCTGTGCAACTTTCCTCACTTAAATCCAACTCACGCACACGTCATGACTCTATTCCCCTCCCCCCACCAGATACCTTCAAGTCCTGTGGCAATTGGCGAGCAGCAAAGCAGCAGGTGTGCAGACCTGCACACAGGTGGCTCAGGGCATAGGGTCACTTTTCACTAGACCAAAGCAGCAGTGGAACTCAGCAGCCCCCTGGGTGACCGAGCAGCCCTTTTTATGAAGACCTGGAGTCTCTAACTGCAGAAGTACCAAAGGCAGACAAGCTCATCATCCTTGGTGACTTAAATGGTAGAGTTGGCACAGATCACCAGACATGGCCAGGTGTCATTGCCAGAAATGGATTTGGCAAATGCAACAACAACGGACTCCTCCTACTGAGAAAATGCACTGAACATGACCTCCTAATCACCAACACAGTATTCCACCTGCGAAACCAACAAGATGTCTTGGATGCACCCACGCTCCAAGCAATAGTATCTTATTGACTATGTCATCTTCAGGAGAAGAGACAGGCAGGATGTTCATGTGATGAAGGCCATGAGAAGTGCAGATTGCTGGACTGACCACAGGCTCATAGTCTCCAAGCTCAATATCTGGATTCAGCCTAGCAGACGACCACAAGGCAAAAAAGTGTCTAAAAAGCTTAGTGTTGCCAAAGTGAAACAGGAGAATGTGAAACAGGCATTTGTCGAAAAACTGTGCAGCCAACTGGATACAACTGATACAAGCTCAGAGAATGTTGAGGAAAACTGGGCATCCTTCAGAGACTCTGTGTACTAACTGCATCCAAAACTCTCTGTCCCACCACACGTAAACATCAAGAATGGTTTGATGAGAATGATACTGCCATACAGAGACTTCTGAATGAGAAATGTCGGGAACAGAACGCCTGTTTAGATGGCAGCACTTCATCATCTAAGAAGGCAGCCTTCAACAACATCAAGAGGACTGTCCAATGAAAACTCAGAGAGTTGCAAGACTCATGGCTGAGCAATAAGGCAGATGAGATTCAGTCCTATGTAGACAGGAATGACATGAATAACTTCTATGATGCTTTGAATACAATCTATGGGCCACATTCATCAGGAACATCTCCAATACTGAGTGCTGGCAGCGCCACGCTGCTCACTGACAAAGAAAAGATACTTCAAAGATTTGTAGAACACTTCAACTACATCCTCAATCAACAGTCATCTATCAGCGATGAGGCAACTGATTGACTGCAGCAAGTGGAAATGAACATATCATTTGCTGATCCTCCAGAGCTGACTGAAACTGTGAAAGCAATCGACCTGTTATCAAATGGCAAGGCACCTGGAGCAGATGCTATACCATCAGAAGTCTACAAAGCTGGAGGCTCACATATGGCAAAGAAACTGACTGAACTCTTCCAGTCAATGTGGACTCAGGGAACTATACCCCAGGAGTACAAGGATGTATCCATCGTCCACTTGTACAAGTGGAAAGGCAACAGAATCTCCTGTGACAACCATCGGGGCATCTCCTTGCTGTCAATAGCCAGCAAAATTTTTACCAGAATTCTGCTGAATCGTCTTGTGCATTACATCGATCAAGGGCTCCTGCCAGGGAGTCAGTGTGGCTTCAGGAAAGGACATGAGACCACAGAAATAGTGTTTGCAGCTTGTTAACTTCAGGAGAAATGCCAGGAACAGAACTTCAACCTGTACAGAACATTCATCGACCTGACAAAAGCATTTGACACAGACAGCCATGGAGGCCTTTGGAAGATCATGGCAACATTTGGTTGCCCAGAGAAATTCATCGTGATGGTTTGGCAATTCCATGATGGCATGCTCGCTCATTTTGAGGATGATGGTGAGTCATCTAAACCATTCCCAGTTACTAATGGAGTCAAGCAAGACTGTGTGTTGGCCTCAACCCTCTCCAGTATGATGTTCTGCCATGCTTACTGATGCCTTCCGGGACTATGACACTGGGATCAACATCAGATACCGGACTGATGGAAAGTTGTTCAATCTGAGAAGACTACAGGTGAAGACAAAGTTGCAGGAAGTGACTGTTTGTGATCTCCTATTTGTTGATGACTGTTCCCTAAATGTCAAATCTGAGTCTGATATGCAACACAATATGGATCATTTCTCTTCAGCTTGTGACAATTTCAGACTCACAATCAGTATCAAGGAGAGATGATGCACCAACCTGCACCAGGAAAGCCTTATGTAGAGCCTACCATCACAGTAAATGGCCAAACCCTCTTGGCAGCGGACAAGTTCACCTATCTTGGCAGCACACTGTCATGTGCAGTCCCCATCGTTGATGAAACCAATGCCAGAATTGCTAAAGCAAGTGTGGCCTTTGGCAGATTATGCACAAATGTGTGGGAGCAGAGAGGCATCAGTCTACAAACAAAACTTAAGGTCTAAAAAGTCACTGTACAGACGCCATGGCAAGAAGCTGAACCATTTTCACATGGGCTGCCTGAGGAAACTGATGAGGATAAGATGGCAGGACAGGGTCCCAGACACTGAGGTTCTCACACGGACAGGCATTCCAAGCATCCACACTCTGCTGATGAAATCACAGTTGAGATGGGCAGGCCATGTCACCTGGATGTCAAAAGAGTGACTACCAAAGATCTTTTATGGCGAGCTGAAGGTGGGAAAGCGATCTCAGGGTGGTCAGAAGAAAAACTTCAAAGATTCCCTCAAGTCATCATTGAAACACTTCAACACTGACCCCCGAGTCTTGGGAAGATCTCACACAGGATCGCTCCACCTGGCAGAGTCTCATCCATAATGGAGCTACAGACTTTGAATGGACGAGAACTGCAGAGGCAGTGCAAAAGCATGAGCAGCATAAATCTCAGAACTGCAGCAAGTCCTCTATTGATCAAGCAAACCCAAGTGGCATCTCCTGTCAAGTGTGCCCCAGACAATTCAAAGCCCAAATTGACCTGATCACCCACTCACAGAAACCAAACCAGTTAGTGATGTCATGGTCATCTTCGAACTCGAAGGGTGAACAACAAAACAAACAATAGTACTAAATAAAATTTATGAATTAAAAAATGATCAATACAATATCATATGTCTATATTCTGCTACTCTTGTGGGCCTTGTAATAATTATGATACAGAAAATGATGAGACAAAAATGCTGGTGCTATTGCTGTTGAAAGATGAAATATATTTTACTAATCTTTGTTTAAACAAATGTATGTTATTTTTTTTCTCCTGAATTTATAATGTATCATTTAATTTTATGTAAATTAATAACACTGAATTGATTGATGCCACTATAATTAAACATCATATAATCACTGTCTGTTTAATACTTTCTTTGATCAGTATGCCCTTAATTAATTTAATATTTAATTCTAAACAACAGATGTGAGATCATTTGACCATCAATTTGCAAAACTTGTTTGATCAATTAAAGCACTTTTGTTGTCATTTTCCAATTTACTGAATTTAATACAAATTTAGAACATGAAATATCATGCTGACTTTATATAACTTTGTGATATTTAGTTACATGGAAGTTTTATTATATTATATATGTATTAATACAATAAAATCTCTATTCAGAAATCAAGCTTTAATGGATTTAATGTCTTAAATGAAATATTTACATTCATTAATATTTGCAACATTTTCAAAGGTTAAGATGAATATAAATAAGTTGGTTTACTGGTTGGAGATTTTAGTCTCAAGATAAAAATTCAACAATAACAGTATAAAGTATGTTTTAATATTGTGTTACTCATCAATAACTCTTTACAAAATATTTATTTTTTAAATATTATGTGATGAAAACATGATTTGCATGAGAAATAAAAGCCATGGTCCAATTTATTTACATTACTGTTTGATAGTGTTAAAAGTGGGCCATACAAGCCTGATTTATGAATAGTATCAAAATGTTTTTCCAAGATATTAATTCAAAGAATAACTTTGTTTTCTTTATTGTAAACATTGAAAAGTTCCTCTGGTTAAATAAAAAAAAAAAGATGAGAAAGCTCATATTTATTTTGGCTACAAATTTATGAAGAACTAAATTTAAAACCTGAAAATCAACCTTTTAAATTCTCTTACTATGTTTGTGAAAACAGTAATAACTACTAAAATAAATCAGGTATGTGTGTTCATTGCTTGTTGTGTTGCATTTTTTTTCTTAAAATATTTCACATAGTCCGAATCAGCATGGCATTTGGTCTGAATCAGCCCATAATTTGGTCCGAATCAGCCAGCATTTGCACCTTAGTTGCCATCACAAAACTCTGAGATGACAAAATTCTATTTCTATGGATTTTTTTAACAGCAGACTGGCACTAAATTGGGTCAAGAAAAGCAAATCTTGAGACTAATCATCACCGATGCAGGGGATAGTTCAGTCTTTTTCCAATACGTACTGCTTTTCAATGTGACATCATAACGCGTGATGCCTTGTCAAAAATGTAGATGCACTTTAACAATGATTTTGTCACATATTTCTCAGGGCACTTAAATAATGATATTCCATGGAATATTGATCGATGCTGAGCAAAATAATGTGACTAATTGCCATTTAAAGGTATGTGTAATCAAATCATAAAAAGGACACATATACAGGGTTCTCAGGGACGTTGAAATCAGCGTAAAAGTAAGCGTACTTTTCATTTTGGACACATGAAAATTCCATGAGCTGAGTCCTCTGTATGCAAGTTTTTTTGTCAGCAAAATTCTCATGTGTTAGATCCTTTTATACAAAGCAAGTATCAATCATGTAGTGTAAGCTATCAAACAAATTTGAGTGATTGTAATGCAATTAGGTGAAGCTGCATAATTAAGAACTTAGCACACAAGGAGATTAGGACACCCATGAATCTATTGTCGGTGCCTAGTAATCATTTTGATCAAAAGACTAATAACACGCGTGTGCATTGACAACTCTCTTTGAAAAGCTTCACTCTGAACAGTTTTAATCCATCATATTATAAATCCTCACCCGTTGTTGGAACACTTGCATTTTATCGTATACCGTATTTAGAAAAATAGTGCCAAGCTTTTGGGACTTACTTTGCTTATTGGAGGAATACGAGCTCCCATGCTATTCGTCATAAATCATCATAAACTCAGCTGTTTTTTGGTGTCATGTACAGATATATTATTGTTTTTGAGTGATTATCATATGTGGTCTTTTCTAATGACAACTTTACATCATTTCCTTGGTGCCAAGTGCAAGGCTACAGATCAGCCGGATTCTCATCAGAGTAACCAACAGAAATTAGTAGATATGTCTAGTGTTGATAAAGAAAACAGAATGCCAAAGAGACTAAGAGATTTGTGGAATGAATCATGAAAAAGGACATTCCCATGGGCCAAAAAATGAGAGCTTTATGCACATTGTGTCATGAATGTGGAAGGAAAAATGCAATGGCAACCCAAGGAACACTGAACTTGCAAAGTTCAACATTTCCTAGGCATGAGGTCTCAAAGGATCATTCACTTGCCATTCAAGTGCATCAGGCTAAGGACAAGAAAACTACTATGCCAATTGTCATCAAAAATATTATTAGTAGGGAAATAGAAAGAGACTGATGAGTGCAAAGAGGCCCAGGTCAGAACTATGTTCTACCTAGCTAAAGAAGGCAAGCCACTGAACCAGTTGGGCAAATTATTTGAACTTCAGGTAACATTTTTATATCCTAATTACTTTATTGTTTTAGGACATAAACTGGTTTAAAAGCTTTTTAAAAAGAAAAATATTTCTTTCTGATGCAAAGCTATCGTTCTTATGATGTCATTATGTTATATATGCAGTGGATTACAAAACTCCAGTTTGATCAGAGTTTCTTATATTGAAAGTTAAAAAATAAAATTTTTTAAAAAAATATTATAATCCTTCAGATATTATTTATTTTCCATGATATATACTGTTAATATTATGTTTTTGATGCCGATTTATTTTCTCTGTTATTATGCTATTTATTATTTTGTACTTTATGTGTTTATTTATATATGTCAAATTCATACATGTAGGTTACATTACTTTCCAGACTTTGCTGTTTTAACCTACAACATCAGTGGCTTGTGAGCGAGGTTTCTCAACATATAATCGCATCAAGACAAAAGGGTCATGGACGTTTACAATAAAAAACTAACAAAATTGATGATGGTGATGGAGTAAGGTCCAGAACTTAAGGATTTTGATTCTAAACCTGCTGTTGAAAAAAAATTTAAAGTTTGTTTTTGAAAGAAGTGAATGTAAAGATGAAATGAAGAAATGTGAATGGAATATGTTCATTTGTTTCTTCTCCCATTGTCTTGGCAAATTTATTTATTTGAAATGTAATTAAGCTACTTAAATTAATATAGAAAAGAAAGTGTAATCTCTTCCTTGATTCCTTCTAGCTGCACAAAATTAAAGAACAGGAGGGTAAAGTAATTGAGAATTGTTATAGTTGTAACATCACAATTATCGCAGTTATCAAACGCCTTACTTTTTGATTCGTTTACTAAAACACTTAATATTTCACAATGAATGAGCACTAGCAATCTGATGACATTATATTGGTGACACAACAATACACACAATGTTTTGTCGGGAAACAAAAAGTAATGTTATTGGGACTCCTAGTATTAGGGCTTGGACTCCAACTTTTTTCAAGCAAGGAGTCCTGGACTGCAACTTTCAAAACCCCGTAGAGAACCCTGATGTAGCTAAAATAACCTGCACTGAATGCCAACATGATCTGTATAACTTGTACTTTACTTACCGATGGGCCACCTCGAAAATTGAGTACAAAAAAGATGGCCACACTACTTATAATTCCGATGAAATAAACCAATCTCCTTTGTCTTTGCCGGATGTGGCAAAAGTACATATTGAATCAATCATAATACTACTTTGATGACATTACAGTTTCATTCTAGTGTAATTAATTAAATGTCTAAGAAAGCTTTAAAGTTTTACTTCAGCTGAAGCGGAAATGGTCGGAAGTAGTGTATTAATAAGCCCTAACCCCGAAACCGTTAGTCAAATTTGACATTGACACTATAGTTGTATTTATATTTATTTATTCATTAATAAACAAATGCATCAATGCATCCACTCACTTTTTACGCGATATCTATGTTAATTCAGGCAACTTTATGTTTTTTTTATTTTTAATTTTTATTTTAGCCTAATATAAAAAATGTTTCGATAGTGTGAGATTTCCGTAGAAGGTATGCGAAACGTACTTAATCATATGCAACGGGTACAGGTCAAAACGCCCCACTGGCAAATCGCCCCCGAGAAAAACGCACCCACTTTTCACCAAATCGCCTTCATTTCAAAATCGTCTCCAATAAAAAACGTTCCCACTTTTCACCAAATCGCCCCCATTCCAGTCAATAACGTCCCATGCGCTTCATTCTCTGCATTTATTATAACCTAAGAACCTAAGAAACTAAGAAGATTTCACCAGGAGAACAGGCTAATGTAGAGGTTAAAAATATATTTTTTGTATAAAAAATGAATATATAATATTAAACAAATACTTGTAGTTTCTTTATTTACATATTTATTTGGTTTGTGTAACTAGATTCAATATTTAAAAAAAAATTGAAGTTATATTCTTTTAGCATACGACAGGATAAAAGTTACACGAATAAAAACGATGGTATACGCACTTGATTAATTACACCTATTTAATCGAACTGAATGAATGTATGTATGTAAGGCTGGGGGTTGGGGGTTGGGGTATTTTGATAGGAATCTATTTAGGCGTGATAGCTGACCACTCCCCGCAGGCGCACATGTGATCTACAGCTAATTATCGTATTCGATGTATGAATTCGCGCAAGAATCTCTTTGATCCACTGTTTTGTTTTGTTTTGTTTGCAAATCCAGATTTAAAAAAAAAAAACGACATACATCTGTTCACTTTTGTTGAAACAAAAAGTTGTACACAAACAGCACAGAATAGAAACATAAACTTTGATGTGGCTTAATTATACTCATTGATAAATGCTGCCGGAAAACGCATAATTGCTTCCCGAAAACACCTTTAAATCTCATGAACGTTCCTCTTACATACATTGATTTTTAAACATTTATTGTTTATATGATTATAAAACGTTTTTAAGTTTGATTCACGTAATGTTGTTACTAAGGTTGTTACGACTAGGGGGTTGAATATGTAACAAAAGAAAGAAAGACTCAAACAAGCTTTCACAATTTCTAAAATACAAATTTAATTTCCTAAAATATAAAATATTTTAAATAAACAAAGTGAAAGAATTAAAAATAACTTGCAGTGTAGAAATTCCTTAATTAATCCTAAATTGTTCTATAGAATTCACTATTTCTCTTGTTACGACTAGGGAACTAGGTCACAAAAATGACACATTTCACCACGCGCTACTCACGTCTCGTAGTGAGTTATGTTTAACCAACATTTCTAGCATGACATATACATGTATTCAATAATAATTGCGTTGGCTACTGAAAAAAAAGATAAATTATAATACAAAGGTCATAAAGCAAATGAAACTATATTATAATTTAAAAAATGATACATAATTCCGTAACAAGGTGCAGAGAAACAGGGCCGAAAAAGGCTGCCGGAAAACACATAATAACTCCCAGAAAGCACATTGAAATTGTGTGAAGTGTCGTAGTGCATTCATGATTCTGCAAACAGCCAATATTTTTATGATTATTAAATTTTCAAGTTTTATTTACGTAACAATTTGTTCCTAAGCTGCAGAGAAACACGGCCGAAAAAGGATGCCGGAAAATACCTTTAAATCTTATAAAGTGTCATATTTCATGGATGATTCTGTACGCAGCCAATGAAACGCGGCCGAAAATAAAATAAAGCATCTCTCTCTCGGTTTTTCGGCGTTTTCCGGTCTATCTATGCAACATCTAAAGGACACGACTCCCGATTTATATATATATATATATATATATATATATATATATATATATATATATATATATATATATATATATATATATATATATATAATATTATCGCCTTTTTTTCCAATACCCTGAAGGTCGAAGCAAAAAACAGTTAACGAAATTTCAATTCAGTAAACATTCTAATTAAAAAAGGCAAGAACAAAATCAATCAAGGTTTAATTCAGCAATACATTATAATGGTCAAAACAATCCATTCTAATAAGATTTTGCTCAAAAGATAACAATTCAACGGTAATTGTTAAGAACTTTATACTATTGTGTTACTCATCAATGACTCTTTACACGACATTTTTCGGAGTAAATATAATACGAAGAAAGCACGATTTGCATGAAAAATCAATAAAAACCATGGGTACATTTATATTACATTCTCTTACTATGTTTGCGAAAACAGTAATAACTACTAAAATAAATCAGGTATATGTATATATATATATATATATATATATATATATATATATATATATATATATATATGTGTGTGTGTGTGTGTGTGTGTGTGTGTGTGTGTGTGTGTGTGTGTGTGTATTACTGCATGGGCCATGTTTTCACGATCTTCTGCAGTTAATAATTTGCATCAAAATTTAATAATTCATTATGAATTCACAGAAAACAAATAACATACTATAAGCAAAGATTTGTAAAATATATTTCATCTTTCCATTTATAATTTTCTTTATTTTAATTTTTACGAGGTCCACAAGATTAGCAGAATGTAGACGTATAATATTGACGTATGATCTTGTATTGAAATAAATCATAAATTTGACAGAACCCAACTTTAATTTTTAGTATAATATAAATAAATGAGAATTTCGTCAAAAAAACAAAAAAAAAAAAAAAAAAACAAACAAACAAACATTTGCACAAAGGTGAATGAGCTGCTTTGAAAATATTCAACTATTATAATTGCCGATGAAAGATAAATAGTCTTACATCATTACCTTATTATAACAACGCCAGTAGTAGAGTGGGGGTAAATAGCGACAAGGGGGCCTCTAGAGCGACAATGGGATTTTAACATTGGGGGCCTCTATAGCGACAATGGGATTTTAACATGGGGGGCCTCTAGAGCGACAACGGGAGTTTAACATGGCGAGGGCACTACGGGGTCGTACGGGAATTTTAACAGGGTAGGCAAGAATGGAAAATTAATCTTTCTTGAAAAATGGGTGGTCCTCAAAAGGACCGTTGGTTTTTTTGTTTGAATGTATTTTAGAGGTGGGGGCACCTTCCAGGCTTTGCCCTGCATGCAGGGCAGCTCCCCTTCCATGTATTTACACTCATGCAGCGGTTGGATTTTTTAAATGCAAACGGAGGATGGTCCGCTTCCGGATTCCAATTTTCCTTATTGTCTTCCTCCATCATAGAGTGTGGTCTGATGGGGATTTTGCTTTCTTTCTCCTCCTCCTCCTTTTTTTCTAAGTCATGGAGGAGGTGCCACGCCACCTCTAAATGCACTCGAATTTGTCTAATAATTTCAGTTCTGTTCATTCTCTTGAATAATGATAGTTTGACAACGGAAGACGTTGTTTTAGTATACTAGAAGCGCGGACGTGAAGGAAAACATCCCTTACACCTAAAAAAAACAAAAACAAAAAAAAAACATCACCCCACTACCCCGCGTCTGACGTCATTCGTTTGACGTCATTCTAGGCTTCGCGGAGTTTGCACTCCATCACCCCTGACTCTAAAAAAGCGCGGACCTAAAAGAAACGTTTTTTGATAAAAATGAAACACACACATACCATTCCTATTTTTTTTTTAAAAAAAAAAACTTATTTTATTTTTAAAAACTTACACACACTACACAACCATTTTTTATTTTTTTTAAAAAAATTTTTTATATTAAACTTTCACACACCTCACATAACCCTTTTTTAAAAAATTTTTTTTATATTAAACTTCCACACACCATTCCATTCCTATTTTTTTTTACTTTTTAAAATTTTTTTTATATCAATCACACAACACAAAACATATAAGGGGAGAAGGGGTTTTTTTTGTTGGAGTAGACTATCACAAAACAAAAAATAACATACAAAACATATATATATATATATATATATATATATATATATATATATATATATATATATATATATATATATATATATATATATATATATATATATATATATATATATATATATATAAAACACACATATATCTTTTTCTAGAGATTGGGTGGCCCTAAAAAGGACCGTTGGGTTTTTAAAAGAAGTTATGTGGTTGTTTTTAACTTCTTAGGGCTGATGTAGCCGTGGCAGTAGCTCCAGCGGGGCGGCCACGTTTAGCGATGGGTCTCACAGCTTTAAGACAGGCAGGTCTCTTTCGGGTGAAAGAGAAAGCAAATTCTTCACAGTCAATCTTGCAACTTACTTCGTCGTCAAATAGTTTGTTGGACTGCATAAGTTGTTGTTGCTGCTGTTGTTGTCTTTGTTGCTGCTGCTGTAGTCGTTGTGCTGCCTCCCATTCTGTTCTTTCCCTAAGTATTTCTTCTCTCAGGACCTCTTCTACTAGATTATGTGCCATTTGAATGAACGTCATCGTCTTTCTCTCTGGGTTGGTCTCCATCAAATGATTCTTTACCCTTTGAATGTTTACCATAGCTTCATTCAGCTTTGTAATCTTGGTGGCGGCCATCTTCTTCTTTCTTCTTTTTGGAACTGTTGAGATCTTGACGAGTCAACGAGAATGACTACACTGGTCAATGCACCGCTTTATATGCTTAACGCGCGGACGCGATGGAAAACATGGTAGGGTTTCAGATCGGCAGGGAGATCATAGATAGAGGGAAAAAAAGAGGATAGTTTTTTTTAGAACGATAGAAAGAGAGAGAGAACATAATTATTTTTTTTTTCAAATTCAATAAAAAAAACCACACAACACCATTTTTTTTCTCAACAATAACATTATTTTAATCAACAATAACTGTTCTAACATTAAAAAAACTAACCATTCAACAAGATATTAAACAGGAACATATTTACAAGGTTGACAACGTTGGGAAGGTAAAGTAAATGTCAAACTTTCTACATCTACATCATTTTGATGCACACTACGATTGTGAGCTAAAGACAAGAGATAACCATAACGTTCACAAAACCATTTTTGTACTTTAGCATCGTTTCTAACATAGTCACTATCAAAATAAGTCAGTAAATGTTCTAAGGAATATCCAAGACTGCGTTGATGAAGATAATGGACACAATATTGTCCACACACCATGGAATCGGATCCTTGTAGTCTCACATTATTGAATCGAGTCGAGACGGCATTTCTTCTCATAAACTCGATGATGTCTTTTTCCAAAGGAGGTAATCCATAAGAATCAAAATATTCCACACCACCACTGTGATCGTTGGGAAAGTACACTGCCACCCAATGGGTTCCTGGTAGATCACTGTCGTCAGTATTGATGACATAGGCATGAACGTTTTTTGGTTTACGATGAGGTAGTTCATCTTTAGCACACACCACAGGATTCCAAGAAGAAGTGTAGGAACCGCGATTCAATAAGTAATGAAGTTCCCTGGTATCCATTTTTTTTTTACCACTTCAAATAATTAACTATCATTTCACACTTGACTTTATGTTTGAATGAATCTGTCTTGTAATTCCAGGAATATTCACGTCGGATAGGGTCTGTACTCTGTACAATGAGTCCTTCAATCCGTTTGATCTCCAGAGGAGTAAGTGGAGGAGAAGAAGAATTCACCAAGTCTTTATACCACTGTTTTAACACGTGTTCATCTGAGAGTTGTGTCCAGGCTGTTTCAAAATATTCATCCAATTTTTCTTCGCCTGTCATCATCATACATTTGTCGTGTTGTATCTGACTGGGATGATCATTTTGACATCCATAACATTCATCTTTAGTCAGACTGTTAATGATGTCATTCAATTCCTGAGCATAACAGGACACTAACTGTTGTTCGTGTTCTGGCCATCGAGAAACCACAAATCCAGTAAAAACAGGAAATGAATTGATTTCTTCTTCTATTTTAGGTTCTGGATGATTCACTTCACAGAATCCCTCATCTATCTCCATTAGTTCTACTTTCTCCATCTTCTTCTTCTTCTTCTTCTTCTTCTTCTTCTTCTTCTTCTTCTTCTTCTTCTAATAGTCTAGAATCACTTCTCTCAAACTGTTGATTTCTAGAGTGTTATCAAATTCTGCATACAAGACGACGTTTACTGTCTGGGGTAGAGCTTGACCAAACTGAAGTTCCACACGAAGTGGGCCTGATTTTATAGGGTGGAAATGTCCTTCATCGCTGCCTTGGTCCGGAGTGAAATCAAATCCCCACAAGGCATACACTCCTGCATAATCGTCGTACGAAATGCCGTGGCTGGTGTCGCGACCTAACTGTCCTGTGGCTTCATACAGGCTCAAGTAAGATCGTAAGTAATTTCTCTGGACACCAAAGTCAGGTTCAAAAGGTCTGGTACACAAGGTCTTGCCATCTCGACTGACATCTATCTTGGTGACGTTAAAGTGTTCAAACTGGAATGGATTCTGATTGTTGACTCCATTGAAGGCTGAATTTTTGACCATACCAATGATCAAGCGTTTAGGGAGCTGTCCCTGGAAGATGTGATCTTCGACTATGGATCGGAGTCCAGCGGCTGCAGTAAAGGTTTTCACTTCCACGCGTCGCAGAGGATACTTAGCAGTGGTTCTGCTCAAGGATTGACTGATGTCGTTAGCTACTTTTGGTAAGATTTCCACACGTCGCACGTAAAGTTTGGCTTGCTGGATGATGGTTTTCCACTCATTGTTTTCACTCATCAAATGGAAAGCGCCACTACTTCGATTTAGTCTCAGACGTACATCCACTCCGTTCAACAAATACTTATTTTGCAACCACATGTCCAAATGCAAACGATCCATCAGTTCTAAACTTTGCCTGATTTTCTTTCGACGGTCGTTAAATCCGACATTTTTTGGGTCTGCTGCTACTGCTGCTACGTATCCTGGCTGACCTGCCGCACCTACCCCTACTACCGCTGCTACAGGTAATTCTGTATTGTCGAACTTTGTCGAAGTGTCAAGTTACCAGACCACGGAAGCATCCAGATGAGTGTTCTTGGCATCTTTTCCGTACGTCAAGAGATTTTCCAAATAAGCACGGTAAGGGTAAGTATCCAAACTGCTGCTGATCAGTTTGTTATTCAAGTACAAATCTACTCCACTGAACAAAGAATGAATGAAATTATTGACGGGGGCTACTCTGGAATTTTCCACAGGAAGGCTGTTGTCATTTTTTTGTACTACGAGTTTCAGGTACAAGTAACTGTTATTCAGATCGATGTAATCTTCGGTTTGTCCTTTGATTTCAAATTCGATAGGAGCTGATTCCGTCAAAGACGATACAGGATGAAATTTCACCCATTTGGATTCTTGCATCGTCATCATGGTGGGAGGCATATAAAACAGATCCAGTTCGGACTTGGTACATTCGCAAGAATCTCGGTGCATCATTTTCAATGGGTTTTTTTAAAAAATAATCAAATACGTCTAATTCTCTACCAGTTCTTCTTCTTTTCCTATTCTTTCTGGAAGAACTACTAACGTGTGTTCTTTTATGAACTTTGAAAGGATTTCGATGTCGTCGTCGTCTCTTTCTACCTTGTCCTTGCTGCTGTGAAGTAATGCCAGAGCCTGAAGCATGAAGCGTATTTATAGGATTTTCTCGGAGACCTAAAAGATCTTTACCAGTGGTCATCAACACATTTTTGCCTGCTCTCATAAAAGCTTCTTTAGGATTTTGTTTGTCAATGAGGACATTTTGCAAAAATTCTTTTCCTTGTGTCAAAGCGGCATCTTTTAAGGCATGAAATCCTCGAGTCACCATTGGTTTCAAAATAGGAGCTACCGTCCGAAATGCCGATTTTAACATATCTCCTAAACCATGTCCTCGTTGTCGAGCCACTCCTTGGTACACTGGATACATTTTTTTTTGGAGGGTCAGTTACAATTCGTTAGAGAACTTGTTTTTTTCGAAAATGTAGTTTCACCGTGACTTTTCCTTGGTCAATGAATGGTACATCTTGTCCCAAATCTCCTTTTATACTAATGTGGACACTGTCAAAATACGATTTACTGACTGGAAGATAATGAGGATGTACAAATTCACGGTGAACGTGAAAGGTGTTGCCACCAGCACCACTACTACTAGTAGTACTACTTTCACCATCTTCGCTCACAGAAACAGAAGAATTACTACCAGTATCCAATTTGAAAGGTAGGACTCTCAGTAACGGAGCGGATGTGTGTCCCACCACGTTGTACTCCACCACATCGGAGTACACAAACATTAAATTCAGTCCACCATTCAATTCGATAGGGGTTTTAAATTTATGTCCAAATTCTATGTTGGTTCCAAACTCTATATCACTTTCAGCGGTAAGCGATTTATTTCCACCCAAAATACCAAACAATCCAGATGAAAATTCAATGCTCAAGAATCTTCTCTCTTCCAAGGGTAAACCTTTATCTTTCTCAGTAAGGAGTTGCCCTATCTCTTTGAAAAATTGGATGATTAAACGGCGTGACAAAGCATGGTAAGCAATTCGTACCCATTTTTCGACCACATTTAAGGCTTTGTTAAATTGGCGTGCAAACTGGGTTCTAATGGCGTCCACCAAATGTTCAGCACTAAAATAATACCCTGTAGGAATTCTCAGGGTAATCTGGGAATAGACAGTAGGTTTAGTAGATTTAGGATATGGTACTAACTTTTTGAATGATCCCTTCATGTCTGGATCTGGATTGTCAGGGTCTTCTTTCCAGATTTCAGGATCATTTTTCTCCAACTCATCATGTAGTTTTTTGTTCAAGATTTGCACAACCATAGTGTTTTGAGTTTTGTTGATGTTAATGATTTGCGCAGGATGAATGATTTCTACCAAACCCACTTCCCAATGAGCATCGTGATCCAATTGGATGGATTGAGGTAATTTGGCCGTGAAACAACATAATCTGTTGTTGGGAAACACATCCATGGAACTGTCACTGGGTAACGTTAAATAAAATTGGTCATTCATAGTTCCAAAGTGGTTCTGGTGTCCGAGGAGTCACTCAAGTGGATAGAAGAACGATGTTCAAAAGGTTCCAAAAGAGGACTGGTATTGTGGTGGTGACTGGAAGAAGGTGGACTGGCGTTGCTCGTACTCCCCTGGTGGTGACTGTTGTCCGTCGTTGTCGTCGTAAATTTCAAAGAGGGACTGGGTAAAAGATAACCGATGCAACTGTTAAGTAAAATGGTCCACAATTGTTTGTCTCCTTGTTGTAAACTCAAATTGGCAATGGCTGCAGCGATGACACAATACACTACAAAGATTTGGCAGAAAAAAACGATTTGATATTTAGGCACACGTTCTCCACACCACACCCAAAGTGGTTGTTTTTGTAATTCTTGAAGAGAAGAACTCTCTGAAGGAGTCGTTGAAGTCTGGGTTGCTGCTGTGTTGAATGGCATGTTGTTAGTTTACTTCTTTTTCTTTTTATAGTTGACGACTTGAGAAGCAGCAATCCAAGAATCAAAACTAGGGGGATATCCTTTCCAACGTACTTTGACTTCTTCTATTCGACGTTTACCTACTTTACGTGTTCTTTGTTCGAGAATGCTTTCGATGTCGTACAAGGCGTCTTCTTTTTTGGTCACTCGTTGTAACTCAGGCAAGTAAAATGTTCCTTTGAGCACTTCACCGTGCATGTCTTCCAATTTATAGACGGGAGGATCACGACCACGGACGGGGGTAGTGACACGAAACAATTCGGTAGTCCAGTTGGGCAAATAACCTTTGTCAAAAGTACGTTTGGTTTTTCCGATGCGAACCCAATCTCCCGTCTTTAACTCCAACAAGAGTGTCTTCTTCTTCTTCTTCTTCTTTTTGTCTGGGGTGAACCAAATAATTTATCAAATACGACCACTTCGTTTTCAGGGCTGACCTCTTCGGGGGCACATCCGATGCTACGATGGTACGATTGATTGTACGCTTTGACCAAACGGGGTAACACGTCGATGTACTTGAGAGTATGTTGATGTGTAAAATATTTCCACATGCGTTCTTTCAAAGTTCTTTGAAAACGTTCCACGATACTGGCTTTGGTTTCAGGATTTTCGGTAGTAAAAAAATGAATTTGCCTTTGTTTCAATTCTTTTTGAAAAGCTTGGTTTAGAATTTCGGTGCCTTTGTCAGTTTGCCATCGTAAAGGTTGACGTCCACTTTGTTTCAAGACCAATTTTAAGGCCCGTACCAATTCGGTACCGCTTTTAGAGGTCAAAGGCACGACCCAAGCAAATTTGGAAAACACGTCGATGACACAAAACAAATATTTGTGACCACGATTGTAAGTGGCTAAATGAGAGACGTCGGCTAAATCGGCTTGCCATTGATGATCGATGCCTTCCACTTGAGTGGTACTTCTAGAAAATTTACGTCGAATGGGTTTGTGTAACGTGTACGTCGATTGTTCTTGTAACCATCGTCGTACTTCGGGTAAACGTACACTTTTCAATTTACTTTTAGCAGCTCGATATAATTTTTGAACTCCTCCGTAACCAGCAGCATGGCCAGGATTGTAATAAAGTCTAGCTAACAGTTTCTCCATGATTTTCTCAATAACTCAACCAAGTCCCAATGCTCTTTTCTTCGTGAGGTATCTTTTTGGATTGTTTACGTGTCCGACGTGCCACTGGTGTAAAAGAAGAAGATGTGGTTTGAACAGGGGTCATCGGTTCTGTTTTGACTTCTGACTTCACTTCTTTCTTTTTCTTTTCTGAGGGTAATGGGGTAAACAACATCTTTTTTATCCCACTGGGTGTGGCTAACTTTTTTTTCTTTTTAAGAGGTGGAGTTGGTAACTCTTCTTCTTCTTCTTCTTCTTCTTCTTTGACGGTCATCCCTGTACCAGTGTCTGTTTTAGTGGTGGTGACTTTAGGTTCGCTTTTCATCATCGTCTTAAAATCTCTCAGAGTGGGTGGAGCTGTTTCGTCGACTGCTTTTTGGCGAAAGAGTTGTAGACGTTGTAAAAGTTGACCGTACCGTTGGGATTTTTCTGTTTCGGACAAATCGCTGCGTTCCATCAGGGATTGTATTTCTTGTTGTAACTGAGACATTTCGTTGAGATTAGGATTGGGTGGTAAATGAGGTATCCGTTGTTCGTTCCAACGATGAAATTCCATTCATCGTTTGTAAGGTACTAAAGTCAGTTTTCGTCCTTCCATTTCATCCAAAGGTACCAAAAAGATGTGGTCTTTTCAGAGAAGGCTGGTCCTTTTTATCTTCTTTTTTTTGGGGAGGGTTATCGCATGACCCCTCCTAAAAGTGGTCCAGCAATCGTTCCTAACAAAGGAGCTGCTATTTTTAACAACGGACCTATCAACATAGGTAGAAATCCTCCTCGTTGTACCAACAGTTTTTTCTTTTGTTGAAGAGGTATTTTCTTTTTTACCATTTGACGAAGAACGTTCCGATGTTTCCCTAATTTTTGTTTCTGTATCTTGGACAAAGGTACCGTTCCTTTCAACACGTTCAAACAACATTCACACACGGTATCGATGATTTCTTTAGGGGCTGATTGAATGAGTTGTTTTCGCATGGGAGGATTGGATTTGGTCAGGACAGACAAGACGTCCCAATGTTTGGCTAGACGAGGGGGAAGTCGTCCTTTTTTGCTGGTTTTACTTTTCTTCTTTTTTTGGTGGTGGTGAATACGCTTAGGAGTCATCTTTTTTTAGTAGGGTAGAAAAAACAAGTCTGAAGTCTCTGACAGGGTACCCTTCTATTTTATACTGGAATACGTCTCCACTGATTGTCTGCACGACGTACCATCTTCATGACAGGTCTCACTCGACGTTGAGGTGTTTTCAAAGGACTAAATCGTCTCAATTCTTCTTTGGATAAATCCACTAAACTTTGTAAGATACCAGTTCTTTCTTGGACTTTGGTTTTAGGGGATGGTACTTTGTTGGAGGCTGCTGCCATGGCTAAATCAGCTGAAGTCGACGGTCCCGACGGGGTGACTTTCGAAATAGGTTTCCATTTTTGCATCAAATTAGGAAACACGGATCTTAAGTCTGGTTTGACAGGCATCATGGTAAAAGGTGATGAAGAAGAAGACAAAGAGGAAGATGTGGACGCAAAAGGAGACCTCGTCACTAATGGGGACTGTTGTGGTGGTGATGGTAAGGGTGGTGGTGTTTTGCGGGTGTACGTTTGCGTCCTGGCTGCAGTACCTCTCTTACGTCGGGTTCTAGTGGTGGTAGGTGTTGTTTTCTTCTTCTGGGCACGACTTTTCTTTTTCTGAGGGCTGCCTTTCTTCTTCTTTTTTTTGGGCTGGCTTTCTTCTTTGGACTTTTCTTCTTTTTAGGAGTTGTTTTGGATTTTTTGGCTTGAGCATCATTAGGATCCCATTTCAAAAGGGAACGAATCATGACCCCTCCTAAAGAACCACTTCCACCAGGAGTTAAAATGATTTGTTTTTTAGTCCGTGAATCGATTCTAGGATCAGCCAGTTGTGACAATGCCGCTTTATGTCTTTGAAAAAAACGTTGAGTTTGATGAGGGATGTGAATGATGCCTTGTAGTAATTGACGTGCTGTCAAAGTAAACCATCTTAACACTTCTTTAAGACTCGCTTCTAACAAATGAGCACGGACTTGTGCATTTTTTTCACGACTGATACCGTACAAGGCACGAATCAATTTAGCCGAAGGATGAGGTTGAAAGGAAGCCATCTCTCAAAAGAGTGAGAGACAGAAATGACGTAGTAGGTTGTTTTTATAGTTTTTTTAAAATGGGCTGAAGGGGACGTGTAAATGACAGGACCACCTTCTTGACCCCAAGGGTGAAACAATTGAGCACGAAATCTCAAATAGTCAGGAGTGGTGGGTTTTAGTCGATGAGTAAATACTCGTGAGGGGTTTGAGTGGCATCGTCGTACGCATAATTGAGCCAAGGAGCCCCTAACTGTTTGGCTAACACTTGTACTTGAGATTTGTCTCTGGGGCTTTTAAACAAGACCACGTAATGAGCATTCAGACTAATGGTTCGATGGGCTTTACTTTGTTGAAATAAATTTTGAGTAATGTAGACAATACTAGCATTACGATGGTGTCCTTTTCGTGTAAACCAAAGTTTAATTTCTTCTTCGTCTTCTCCTAACATGTCATCAAAAATAACCAAATGAGTTTGAGTCACGTCAGACACAATTCCATCGTCTTCGTGAGGGATGCCTTCTATAAACGAAATGGTTTCTCCTTGACTTTCTTTCAATAACGTGTAAGACTTTTGCCACTCTTTGTAACACCACACGATACGTTGAGGTGGATGATCAAACAAATCAGCTTTGTGTTCGATCAAACGTTTGACAAATTCGGTTTTACCTGAACCACTCGGTCCAGCAATCAACATGTTAAATGGATGGCGCAGATACAAAGCATTCCAACTTTGACGATCTAACTTTTCGTCAATCACTTTAACTACAGAAGACGAGGAGGAGGTAGACGAGGCAGAAGAAGAAGATGTAGCCATGATTGAGGTAAGAAGAGTTTTGAGAAGAAGACAAAAGACCCAAGGCATTTTATACATTTTCATACACGTTTATTTTTAAAAAAAACAACCAACCAACAAAAACATATTTTACAACTTTACACAAACACGAAGAAGTGAATTAGTGAGAAAATATGCAATTAAAATGAACACGTACACTATGAAGACTACCACTAAAACAGCTAAAGTTATCTCTAAAGAAGGCAATGTACAACAATATTTTCGTGTCCTAGTAATGAAAGACACAGACACTGTGTTTTGGGGTGGTGGTGGTGGTATTCTTCTGGTCTTCTTATTTGTTTTTGAATCCTCTGACGACGGCGGTAAGGAAGGGTTGTGTTCCTCAAGAGGTATTTGAACCACAGTGGTGTCAGGTACTTCTTCTTCTTTTTCTTCTTTCAGGGTTTCCCATTGAGGTTCCCATTTTTTCACTTTTGGACCCTTATGGACAAGTTGCCAAATCTTTGGCAAACTGAGCCACTTCTTGTAGCCAATATTGGAAACCAAGGTTTCTCCAGGGTCGTACATCTTTCCAATTGAAAAGGTGTTGGTGTAACTCACTAGCAAAACACACTTCTTGAAATGTTTTATAAACAGATAAAGTGTGACGAATGTCTTCTTCACATGGAAGTTCCTCACTGATTTTCATGACCACTCTCAACGCTATAAGTACAATTTGTCTTTCTTGTACTGATAAAATCAAGTTTTTATAGTCTTCTTCTTCTACTAAGTCCGAAGAAGAACACAGAGTCATATTGTTTTTTGGAACTCAACAATTGAGTCCAAAACCACCACGGATCCTCCAAAAGAATCCAAGGCAAACACTTGTCCTCAAAAATAGTCCACAACGAATGTCCTGGAAAACTAATTCCAAGATAAGCAGTCACTAAGACACACACCACATAACGTCCAAAATTCAATGGAAACAGTTCTTGTATCACTTTTTTATAATCCTCTAAGGTTTTAACATGATCTGTGATTTCCTTCCACGGAATCCGTTTCACGAGTGACGTGTAGAGTTCAGGCATACCCACTCTTTTATAGCCAGGCTGCCCAATAGACACTTAGCGTGTACCGATAAAGCATGAATCCTCATGTTTGACTTCCTTCCACAGAATCCGTTTCACGAGTGACGTGAACAGTGCAGACGTGCCGACTCTTTATAGGGGTCGATGGCAAAGGTAGGTATCTTGGGTGGCATGTTTTTATTGCCAGGCTCCCAAGGTTGGTACCTTTTGAGAAAGTCTCCGTGAACGAAGCTATTGGGATAGACGTTTCCCATAATCATTCTTCTTTGACCTTGGAAGAGGGTATAGTTTAAAAATCGAGAAATGACTTTGATTTTACGTTTCACTTGGATCTTGACAAACTCTTGGTAAATCCTTTCGCGCACATTCAAAGGCATACCACAAATGTACTTGGGTAAAGTTTCCGATTTGGAAAGAAGTAACTCTCTTTTGTATTCTTCACGATACTGGTGATAGTCGTTGTTCAGAATCAGATTTCTGATGCGGCGAAAGTAGCCATAGTATTGAAATCGAGGAATCACTTGAAGTTTACGTTTCACTTGAATCTGAAATAACTCATCGTAAATCCGTTTTCGCAACTTCAAAGGCAAGTCACGAATGCGGTCTTCTAAAGTAGTCTTCTTGGTGACAAAATACTCACACACCAACCAAACGGAATCGGTAGGTAAAGAATATGATCCAAAACAAGCTTGAGTGATTATTCTATCTAATTTCAAACCACGTAAAGGCGATTCGCCTTGAGGGGACAGTTCTTGTAACAGATTTTGGTATTCTTGTATGTTAGTCACATTTTTTTCCTTCACTTCATTCCATCGAATTCTATATTCCACTGCTACATTGTAGGTGGCACCCTCCAATTTCTTAAAATTGTAATGTAGTTCTTCATCAATGTCTGACCATTTGAATATCTTACAAGCAATCAAATGTCTTATCGTCTTCAAATACCATTGGTTACAACAGGTATGTCGTAAAGGATGTAACTGTTCTTTACGTTTCACTTGAATCTGAACAAATTCTTTGTAAATCCGTTCTAGTATCTCCAAAGGTAATCCACAAATGCGATCTTCTAAGGTAGGAGGTATATACTGAAAAATGCGTTCTTGCAACTCCAAAGGTAAACCAGTAATGTATTCTTCTAAAGAAGTATTCTCCTCCGCCATGGAATTTTTTTTTTTTACTTCTTCTTTTGTTTGGCATCTGGCTCATCGTACCCGTACTGTTCTAAGGCCACTAAAGGTAAGAAGTGACAGTGCGGAGACCATCTGGCATGTTCAATGTCAGCTGAGTCGGTAGGCTCCCAATGGTGAAGTTTCACACCACAACTGAAACATTGAACTTTATCCCCTTCTCCCACGTATTTAAATCCAGATCTAGCTAAACCTTCCGGTTTAGGTCCTTGTAGAAATTTTGGCCACTTGTCTTTGAATGACTCGAGTCGACTTTCATACTTGGAATAACCAAGTAAACTCACAGGTATTCTGATATGCGAATATGGACCAACATTCACCTTGTTGTCATTAACGTCAATACCAGTTCCTTTAGTATTTCCAGTAAAACATAAAGGGCGAACTGCCTCTTTAGAGGGTGGCCGATGAGTGGTGAGACTTGGAGAGGGTCCTGAATCCAAGATGTTACAAGCTACGGAATCCGTTTGAACGTGTGAATCGGGAATGCCAAACCGTACAGAATCCGTTTCATCGCATGGTACTGCATCACACTCCAAGTCGTGACTCATCTTATTTCCTTCTTGGTTAACGTTGAAAGTTAGAATGAAGGGTTAGGCTTGGAAGGGGTTCATTTTTTATACCTGTCGACTGTGCCATCCGAAAAGTATTGTAATGTGATCGGTGGAAACGCTAAAGAAAGGTAAGCACAGTTTGGTGACCATCTGACATGTTCCAGGAGAGCTGATTTCTTACAATCCATACGAATAGTGACACCACAACTAAAACACTGTACTTTGGTCCCCTGTCCAAAGTAAACAAAGCCTGCTCTGGCTAAAGCGTAGGAAGTAGGTAATCCATTGTTCCTAAGTTTTTTTGTGCTCCATCGATGAGGACAATAACAATAGTCAGGCATGTGTTTAGGCCAATTTTTGAACGTTTTCAAGCGACTGCCACACTCACCATAGTCAGGCAAGGCCCATGTTGTTGAAGTCATCTTTTTTCTGTTTTTTCAAGAGGGTTTCCTTTTTTTATACTCCTCCAAATTGGCGTGTCCGTAAGGTAAAGTCGTGTGATCTGGAAGTCTCACTCGTTTTTGGTACACAATACGATACACTTTTTGAACAGGTCGAGTCACAATTTGATGATTAGGTAGTCGTACAATCTTGTGAGGTTCTAACGTGGCTACTTGAAAGTCTTTCACTTGTCCAGACAGTAAAGCATTTTTTAAAACCTCAAAGTTCACTACTTGGTTAGTTCGATAGTTGAGAGTCAACCCTTTGACTTTACAGGAGGTGTGAAGTTGACCTTGTGGGTCTCGGTATCGGTACCCATAATTTTTAGGGCCACCGCTGGCAAAACTCAAAATGGCATCTTGAGGGTGCTCGTCTGTCCAGGCTCCTAAACGATCACCTTGAATGGTAGGGTGGGGGCAACCGGAACGATGAATGTAGATGCAACTGTCAGTATCAAAGTACAGGACACGATCTCCCAAGACTTCTAACGTTTCGTCATACAATTTCAAACGAGCATGAGCGGTCACGTAGGCGGCAATGACTACGTTACTAAACTTGTCAGGTTTGACAAACTTGGGTTCTTCTTCGAAATTGACAATGATCAAATCATCGCGGACGATTTTGACTAGAATACTTTTGTCGTCCACCAGTTTAAAGTAGCGATAAGGATCGTCCACGTATTCCGTTTTGGGTAAGATCGTACGTTGGGCCATTTTTCCCCACAAGCAATTGAGCATCACTTTCGCAAACGATCTTTTTCCTTCATTTTTTTCCACCTCTTCTAAAGTGATGCCTTCGATGTTACGGTACTCTTCTTTGAATCGATTTTGGTCTTCGGGAGTCTGGCACCACGAAGGATAACCACTAGCTTCTTGTTTCAGTTTTAAAAACTGATTGACGTACCCCGAGAAAATGCCTGGATGATTGGTGGCGTCGTCTTTTTGGTATTGGGATGTAGTTGGAAAGTGCCAGATTTCGTACACTTTCAACAAACGGTATCCACGATCCAGAGCCAGAAACAATTCGGCGCTCACCCACGTTCCTGTCAAAGACCGTTCTTCCTTCGTGTGGTGACAGGGATGATCTTGGTTGCACGTTTCGGCACACGTCCGACATAAAGGAAACATCAGTTTTCCTTGACAATGGTAAGGTAAGATGGGATGAAACAAGTTTGTCGGAGGTAAGACTTTACATTTAATTAATCCTTCGTATTGACGAATGTGTTCCACGTCGATGTGTTCTGTCAAAATTTCAGGGTGCCCGGTGGGAAAACGAGCATATTTACACACCCAAGGATACAAAGAACACACGTCGATGTATTTGATTTCTTCTCCTTGGGATTCATTCACGTCGTACAGCAAGCGAGTGGCATTGGTTCGTCCTCCAAATAAACTGTGGCGCGGATCCAAAGGTTCGATGTCGGCCGCGTCGTAACTTTGAGTAATGTTCTTAAATTCAGGATCGGTTTTCAAACGTCGATCGTACTCGTGCTCCCACATTTCTACCACTTGGCATCCTTGACTTTCTAATTGGAGTCGTCGTTGGCAAGTCTGTTCGTATAACTGTTCCATGGTAGAATCTGAATAAGGGCTTTTCATGTCTCGATCAGGATAACAAGTTGGGCATCCGTGAAACAAACAACCCTGAAACTCGTACACTGTGTGCGGGTTTTCTAAATCAAATCCATCCACGGAATAACCTCCAATCTTCTTTTCTCCTCCTCCGTTTCTAGCATGTTGTATCCATTTGTCTTCTTTTTCACACAAGTAATGAAACCAACGTAAAGATTTGACCGAATATTGACGACTAGCAAAGAGACCCGTGTTGGAGTCGATGATGGCCAGTTGGTTCTCGGGCATGAAATTTTGCCTGTAGACTAAGGAACAGGCTTTAGGTAAGGTGGCTGCATCTTTCAAAGGATCGACCTCTCCATGATCGAGAAATAACTCTCGAAATTTTCCACAACAACGTCTTAAAATATCTACATCCGATCGACAATATTTGAGCATCTCTTCTTGAAAGTCAAATGGATCGTTCTGGTGAGCGCGGTACCAAGTGTGAAAAGCTTCTCGCTGTTCGGGCCGCATTCCGTCGGGGTCGTAATCATGAAGGTCAGGCAAATGAGATAGGACAGCCTGTTGATTAGCTTCCATGTTAAAGAAGTGAGGAAAGTAGCCTTTAGCCATTTCTGTCATGCCAAACGTTTTTGGCATGCGACTCAAAGGCATGGCCAAATAACTCATTGAATCTTTAAACTGGACTTGTCCTACTTTCATGTAGATGAGCTTTTTTCCGTTCATGGTGACTTCAGGTCGTTCGGTCCCATGGTTCAAATAATAATTGAGTAAAAACTGCCCATCGTATCCCGAAAAATTGTGAGCTATGACGGTAGCATACCGATGACAATCTCCGTAACGCTGAATGTCTTCTTCGCTCCAACTGTCGTGGGTGGTAGGGTCTAAAACCCATTCAGCAAACTCAGACAAAGTGTTCACTCCACGAAAGATTTTTTCACGTCCTCCTGGAATTCGACTACAATCAGGACACTGAAAATGAATCGATTCTTGAATTCACTGATCACAAGCCCGATGCGCCACACAGAAATTAGGAATGTGAATGCCCGTTTCTTGCATGCATTCGAAATCAAAGAAGATGAAATCTACTTGTTTCTTGTTCTTGTTCTTCTTTATTTCTTTCTTCTCTGTCTTGTCAAACTTTTGAATAAAACATCGATGATCAAAATCGACGATCTGATGACAAATAGAACAATTTTTCTTGCCAGCACAAACGTGTCTCTTAGAGTTGTTGGTACGAATGAGCTGTCCACACGTAGAACACGATTTCAATAAGTCGCAAGCACATTTTTGTTGGTGACCTTGTGTCTTGCGATGCTGTTGGTAACCAGAAGGACTGACAAAACTTCGTCGACAGGTTTCACAATGAACGTGATTTTGTTGTGGTTCAGGAAGGCATGGTTGGTCTGATAAACAGCCCCGACATCTTGCTCCGCAATGGAGGTGTCGCTCTCGACTGTTAAACCCATGGTTACATTTCTCACAGTAGTAAGAGTATCCTAAAAATCCGGTAATACTAGTAATGGTATCGAAATGTTCTTGATGGTGATAGAGATGAATGTATTTTCCCTCAGGAAAATCGGGGCCTCGAAACAGTAGAGCTCCGCGCACTTCTTGAGGGTGAACTTTCAAAGTATAATGAGGTGCCAAAACATCTTGAAGTTGCTGCATTTGAGAAATGCCACACACGGTCTCTTTAGGGATCCCCGCTTGTTTTAACAGAAGTTCTGCTTCTTTTTGTTGTTTGGGTCTTTGCGATCGTCGAATGTTTTTCCAGGCTTTTTTTCATTCTTTACTCTCGTTCTTGTTAGCATAGGTGCGGCCCACCACGATAGCTCGGGCCAAGCACATTGGGTCTTGAGTATTGTTAATTTGGACGACACTGAATTTGGTAGTACGAAGATCGTCCACCAATAACGGTTTTCTGCTTCGTCCACTTCCTCGAGGTGGAGCAACGTGTGTCATGTAGAGTGTGGCCTTTCCATCGGTGATGGTAAACTTGTCATTGGATTGTTGCACATGTTCTATTTTAGACATGACTTTGTCTGGCGTTAATTCTGCAGGGGTGCTGAACTCAATCCAAACGGGACTCTTCAAGTTGTCATGATGGATGGCCAGTCTCAAGCGATCATCTTCTTTGGCTCCACATTGCTGTTTCAAGTTCTGTAACACAGAACTCCACAAATCGCTAATGAACCCCGCCGCTTTCTCGGGAGGTACTTCGGACTTGAAGTCTTTGAAGTGAACCGTGTGAGTGTACGCCGTGGTTCTAAATTTTCGAGAAGTTAATTTTTGAGTCTCTCGAATCCGATAGTAATTTTCAGGAGGAGCCAAAGTACTAGATTGTGGTGGTGTTTCTTGGTCAGGGGTTCTGGTAGTGGTTTTTGTTTTGGGTGGTTTGGAAGGTGGTGGTAAGGTTTCAGGTTCACTCATCTCGTCTTCGAAGTCACTGGCATGGACTTGAGCTAGTAGTTCATCTAAAGGTGTTTCAGGTGGCACGGAATACCTTCGTCGTCGTGGTCTCTTTGTTTGTTCTTGTTCTTCTTCTTCTGGATTCTCATGGTTTGGGCGTGATCTTTTCATCTTGAACTTTACTTTGAAACTGATTCAGTTTTCACCCAGGTACCTTTATATAGAGAGAGAAGAGTATATAAAGAGAGAGCTTCGTACCTTCAGAATCAGTCTTTGGTGATTGAACTTTCAAACTGTAAAGATGGAAGAGTCAAAAAGACAGATTGCTTTTTTGTGAGAGATTTGCAGACAGTCATTCGAAAGTATACTAGCAGTAAGAGTAAGGACTACTCCTCCTTCTCCTCTACCTCTCGAGATAAAAGTCAAGATACTTGTTATATCTGTCAAGAGAAAGGACATTGGGCTCCAGAATGTCCACAACGTCAACAGCAAAAGAGGGACAAAAGAAAAGATATCTGTTATCATTGTAAAGGACCAGGACATTGGTCTTCGGAGTGCCCTCAGAAAGAAGAAGAAAAAGAAAATCTATCAGAGGAGAGGGAGGAAGACGATTCAACAACAAACCTAGAAGAAGAAGAAGAACATAACATCAAGAAAAATAAGAAGAGAGTGAGAAGAATGGAAGACAGTGAGAATGAAGAAGAAATGGAAGACATGATTCCTGTGACGATCAGGGTTCCTATGAAGAAGAAATTCAAGAAGCACAAGAGAGACAGACAGTGAACAAAAAAAAGGAACTTTGTTGTGTGTTTTTTTTTTTGGTGTTATATGTTATTGCTGAATTATTTTTTGTAAAAAAATGGCAGAATACAACAGACTGGAGAAAAAAGTAAGTGATTTTGTGTTATTTTGTTTTAGAGTATAGATGCACGCACGCACGCACGCACAAACTCACACTGATATACAACACAATGGGATTTTTTAAAGTTTTACTTGATTTTTTGGCAATTTGATTTCTTTTCTAGAAATCTGGGGGCCCTTAAAAGGACCGTTGGGTTGTTTTGCTGTTGCTTTTGGTTAAAACAAAACTTCAAATCAACTTCAAATGCCGTAGTCCTTTACCACGACCCAATCCATATCCTGTTAATGCTGCTGCTACTGATGCTGTTTTGCTTATGGTGGTAGTCACTGGTGGTGGTGGTGGTGGCGTTGGTGGTGGTGGCATCTCACTAGAACTGGTAGGCTTAGAAGAATGTTGTTTAGCCCGTGATGGTCTTTTTCGTTTAGGTGGTTGATGAGTTAAAGAATACTTATAGACATTGGTCATCCATTTTAACTCATATAATATCTCTTCTAACAGACTTACGGTTTTTTCTTCAAGACTGATGCCTTCCTTTACTGTGTCCTTCTTCTCCTCCTCTTGTAACTGCTGCTGCTGTCTGATTTCTTCCTCACTTTGTCTTCTTCTTCTCTCTTCTTCTTCTTTCTGCTGCTGTTGAAGAAGAAGAAACATTTCTTGCTTTTTTAAAAAATGTTCCATCTCTTCCATTTGCCTTTTTTTAAATTCATCCATCATTGGTGTATCAGTAGTAGTAGTCTCAAAATCTTGATTTAGTAAATCTAAATCAAAGTCTTCCGGCCGGAAGTTCATTAATGCAGCAGCATTAATCATTGAAGGCTCACTCCAATACATAGTACTTGTCTTTCCAGTCTCCATGAAGGCTGTCGAAAAAGTAATAAACCCAACGAACGCTACGATACCTTTATACCCGAGATGACGTCACACCCCCGCTCTCTTCCCATTGGAAGAAAACCCGACCCACTTGTAACGCGCATTTGGATTGGTAGTTGATTTCGATCCATTTCAATCCTATCGTAAGGTATATATACTACCGCTTGTCTCATAAAGCTTCACCGACTTTTTTTCTCCAAGACTACTCCTAAAGAAAAAATGTGGACCAGTGTGGAATCCTGAAACATTGTTTCAGGAATACTGTTTAATCCAGCATTTCCAATGTATGTGAAGGCTTCATGGGCTACCACAAAAATTACAGACACAGCTACATGGCATAGACAGATTTATGTGGAGAGACAAGGCTGTCTAAAGAGGGTTTTGTTGTATGGACCTGAAGTCAGAAGAAGTTTAAGGAAAAGAAAACCCCTAGGAGATGCCAATGTTAAAACAACAACAACAAAAAAAACAACGGTCCTTTTTAGGGCCACCCATTTTGCAAGAAAAGATTAATTTTTCCAATGATTGCCATATCTATTTGTGTTTTATATATATGTTTGTATGTTATTTTGTTTGTGATAGTCTACCCACTCCAACAAAAAAACCCTTCTCCCCTTGTATGTTTTGTGTTGTGTGATTGATATAAAAAAAATTTAAAAAGTAAAAAAATGGATAGTGTGGTGTGTGATTTTGATTTTTATTAAAGGTAGTTTCTTTTAGGTCAGCGCTTTTTTAGAGTCAGGGGTGATGGAGTGCAAAAATCCGCGAAGCTTAAAATGACGTCAGACGCTAGGCGGTGGAGTTGGTTTTTTTAATTTTTTTGGTTTTTTAGGTGTAAGGGATGTTTTCCATCACGTCCGCGCTTCTCACATATAAAGCAGTGCCTTCCACAGTTGCGCTATTCACACTTTCACTCTACAAGAATGAACACTGTTGAAATGTTACAAGAAGCTTGGGATAGGATGGTGGATGTGGAGTCTTTGATGGAAAGGTTGGAGTATTGGTGGAGATATCCTACCACTAAACCATTTGACACCAGCCAACTAGCGGCTCTCAAATCAGCGAGAAGGTTGGTGAATGATGTTTTGGTGGAGGAAAGACAAAAAACTTCCTCAACCCCTTGCCGTGTGGGGTTCATCAAGAAGAGTCTGGATTTACTGCATGAGGTGGAGAACTTCCTTCACCTTGTTCAACAAGATGAATGGTTGTATCCACCCGCCAGTAACGCCAGGCGCGAAGAGGTGAACCTTCACATGGTGAAGGCATTGTTAAAGAAAGTTTTAGAAAAGGAAGTAGCTCAGATTAAAATCTTGTGGGCTCTTGAAAGATCCAAGAAAG